>MU223167.1:1187341-1237774 GCA_018584345.1 Thuja plicata | reverse complement strand
AGGATGATGCCTCAAATCTCCTAAGTGTTTCAAGGGGACAACAAGAGACACTCTAGAGTTTCAAGACCACACCCACAAGCAGAAAGCAAATAAAAACATGCCCCATGCCCCAAGTCCTCTAGCTATGCATACCGAAGAGAATTATTAGACAAAGAAACTCAACAAAAATCAATAACAGTTAGCACACAAAGAAAAGATCATGACATAGCTCAAGCATTAAGTGTTGTGTTTAAAAATTTAAGTGTGTTAGCTGATACTGAGTTTCAAGGATAAGGATCAAATCCTTGCAAGTAGGTAAGATCACATGACAAAATTGGGTAAGACCAAACCGGTAAGTGTTGAAAAACACCGTTTGTGAGGTGTCCTAAAGACTAACGCATCCAAGAGACCAAAGCTAACACAGTTATGCCCCCTAAACAAAGATAGAGACCAATTCAAAACCAAGGCAACAAGGACAAGACATGATGGAGAAAGGCTAAGTGTTGAGGACACATGCTAAGAAATAGGGGTGTAAAGGCCTCAAGTAGCATCCGTTTCTAGGTTTTCACCACTTGGATTTTATTACATTTTTTTACTACCAAGGCGCCTGTTTCCAGGTTTTCACCAAGGCACTTTTTTTTTTGAATTATTTGATTTTTTTTTTGTATTTTTGGAATATATAATTTATTTGGAGATACATCAAAGTGCCTATTGCTAGGTTTTCACTAAGATGACCATTTTTTCAGGACATTTTCTGATTTTTAGCATTTTTTGACAATATATTATTTTTTTGGATTTTTTCAGGATCAATAAGTATGTACAAAGGGTGCCCCCAGATAGAATGGGCATCATGGATAGAAATTTTGGTGCAAGACATTCATAGGATCACGGAGCTTCTCTCCCTCTACTATAGATAGTAAATAAGTACCTGACCCAAAAGTTGTTGTAATGATGTAAGGTCCAAGCCAATTAGGTTCAAATTTGCCCTTTTGATCTCTGTGCTGTTGATTCTTAGGATTTTCATGTAGGAAAAGATCTTCCACTTGGAATTATCTAGGGTGAACCATTTTTTTGAAGGCTTTGGACATACGCTTTTGATAAACCCTCATATGGCCAAATGACGCTTGACATTTCTCATCTAGAAGTTCTAACTCTTGAAGTCTCATGGTGCGGTAGTCTTCATCTATAACTAGACCTTTGAGGGAAACTCTAAGTGAAGGAATCTCAACCTCTAAAGGTAACACTGCTTCAACACCATATGTAAGGGAAAAAGGAGTAGCCCTAGTAGGAGTACGAATACTCATTCTATAGGCCCACAAAGCTAGATTTATCTGTAAGTGCAAATCTCTACCACTCTTAAAAACTATTCTATTTAGGATTTTAAGAATGGTTTTGTTTGATGCCTCTACTTGACCATTTCCTTGCGGGAAGTAAATGGAGGACCAATGTTGTTTAATCTTGAATTTATTGCAGAGTTGTTTAAGGTCTTTACTTTTGAACTGGCCTCCGTTTTCAGTGATAATCTCAGAAGGCACTCCATATCAAAAGATGATATGGTTCAAAATGAATAGAGAGACTGTCTTGCCCGAGGCAATAGAAAGTGGGACCACTTCTACCCATTTAGTGAATTAATCAGTATCAGTGATAATAAACTTGTGTCGACCTAATGAGTTGGGATGAATCTACCCAACAAGATCAAAGGCCCATCGCTGAAATGGCCAATGAGATATAGAAGGAATGAGCCCCCTGCCTGGAGCATATATCAGGTTACCATATTTTTGACACTTTTCACATGACTTTGCAAAAGCTACTGCATCAATCTGCATCATAGGCCAATAGTACCCTACCCTAAGCAACCTTCAGGCCATAGAAAGACCATTGGAATGTCCCCCATAGATGCCCTCGTGGATGTCAACTAACACTTGGTCAGATTCTTCCTTTTCTAAGTATCTAAGAAGTGTTCCATCTAGACCCCTCCTATACAAATCACCAGAGCTAAGGGAATGGCGAGACGCGTTTCGGGTAAGGTTTCCACATTCAGATCGATTAAAGGTTTAAGGTATAATGCCATCACAAAGGTATGAGTAAATGGCACCATAACGAGATAAATCAAAACCAACAAGGGTACAAATGACATGACTTTCTTGGGAGTCAAAGATAGGGTGATGTAGCTCTTCCACCAGGAATTCAAATCTGGATTCATGTTTCCATAACTGAAGGAGTGAAGCAAGTGTAGCCATAGCATTAGCTGCTTTGTTTTCTGCTCTAGGGATTTGCTGAAATGTGAAAAATATGAAGTATCATTTCAAGGAATCAACTATTTGCTTGTAAGGTACCAGTTTCTCATTTTTTGTTTGATATTCATCATTGACTTGGTTCATTATTAGCTGTGAATCCCCATAGATGTGTAACTCTGTGATTCTCCATTCTATGGCTATCTTAAGTCTGTTTGTTAAAGCTTCATACTCAGCAATGTTTTTTGTACATGGGAACAATAACTTGTAAGACTTAGGAATCGTGTACCCATGAGAAGAAACAAACAACACACCAGCTCCTAAACCATTTTGCATAAAGGATCCATCAAAGAACATCTTCCATGTTCTTTCAGTCATATACATGAGGTGTTCATCTGGGAAGTCAACTTGAATAAGTGCATTATCTTATATTGGGAAATCAACCAATTGATCTGCTATGACTTGTCCTTTGATTGCTTTGCGCTCAATGTACTCTATGTCAAACTTTGAAAGGATCATCATCCATTTAGCAAGTTTACCTGTGAGGGAAGCCTTACCTAGTAAATACTTGAGTGGATCTATTTTTTCTAGGAGGTGTATAGTGTGCGCAAGCATGTAATGTCACAACTTTTGGGAAGAAAACACAATGCAAGGCAAGATTTATCAATAGTGGTGTAGTTAACCTCATATGAAACAAGAGTGCGGATAATGTAGTATATTGGTCTTTCTTTCCCATGTTCATCAAGTTGAGCTAGTAATACCCCCAAGGAAGATTCTATCGCTGAAATGTATAGAATAAGTGGTTTCCCTGGGATAGGAGGCATTAAAATGGGGGGATTTGCCAAGTATTTCTTGATTTGATCTATGCTCTTTTGACAATCCTCATTCCAAACACATTTGACTCCCTTGTGTAAGTTCTTGTTGAAAGGTTGAGCTCTATCTTCCAATTGTGAAATGAATCTCCTTATGGATTGAAGATGTCCTTGAAGACTCCTCATTTGACTAATGTTTCTAGGAGGTGGCATATCTATGATTTCTTGGAATTTTTTAGGGTCTACCTCTATTCCTCTTACTAAAATAATGAATCCTAGTAGTTTTCCAGAGGTGACTCCAGATGCACACTTTTTAGGATTTAACCTTAGTTGAAATTGTTCCATGCGATCTAGAATGACTTCTAAATCATCTAAGTGTGTGTCTCCCTTCTTAGACTTGACCAATGTGTCATCCACATAATCTTCCATGTTTTTATGCATCATTTCATGAAAAATGGTTGTCATAGCTCGTTGATAGGTGGCTCCTGCATTTTTTAATCCAAAAGGCATAACGTTCCAACAATAGGTACCCCATGCACAAGTGAATGTAGTATTTTCTTGATCTTTAGGAGCTATCTTAATCTGATTGTATCCATAAAAACCATCCATCAAAGAATAAATCTCATAACCCGTAGTCATATCCACTATCATGTCTATATTGGGAAGTGGAAAGTCATCCTTTGGGCATGCTCTATTGACATCTCTAAAATTTTTGCAAACTTGAATGGATTTATCATGTTTGGAAACTGGTACAATGTTTGATATCCATTCAAAATATTTCTCTAATTCTGCTTTGACTAGGAGAGCTATGTGAGCATGCATCTTTCTCAATTTCTGTTTAACCGGTTTGACACCTGGAGCTATGGAAAAGTGATGCATGATAAGATTAGTGTCCAACCCTAGCATATCTGAATAAGTCCATGCAAAGTTGAGCTTCTTTTTTTGTAAGAACTTAGTTTAAGCTTCTTTTTCTTGTGGTGACAAGGAATTAGCCAAGTGTACTATTTGTGGAGCCTCATCTGCACCCAAATTGACTGCTTGTGTTGGTTCAATAAGCACTGAAGATCTATCTTGAAAGTAGTATAGACACCCTAAAATAGACAAACTTGTGACTTGACATTAAAAAATTATTTTTCATCTATTAATTAATGATTATTTAATCATTAATTAATCATCTATTTTCCTCCAAACTCATTCCCCAAATCATCTAATCAAATTCCTAAAATTAATTAAATAATTAATTTTATTTAATTAATTAATCTTAATTGATTAATTACCATTAATTAATTAATTAAATTCAATTTTCTATAGTTTAAATTGAAATATTTAAACTTACTAATTAAATTCTTCCAATTAAATTAATTTCAATTAAATTAATTTAATTTCATCAATAAAACAATTCTAAATAAAAAAAAATTCAATTATCTCACATGTTTAAAAATTTAATTAAATAAATGAATTAAATATTCATTTATCTTCAAAGAGGTAACTCCAATCAGATCACATGGGTTACTCCACCCATCTGTCCAGTTCACATGGGTAACTCCACCCACCTCTTCAGTTCTAAAAGGTAACTCACAATTAGCTCTTCAGTCAACCAAACTCTATCTCCTCCTTACCAATTGAAGAGGTGGAGTTTACTGATGGCTTCTCCAGTTCCCTTTGATCTCAACCGTTCATCTCCCTATCTCTAAGATTGATCTCAACCATTCATTTCATCATCAATTCCTAGATAATAAACCCTTCATAACCATTTGAAGGATCCAGGATTTCAAGCTCTTGTGCGCCATAACTCTGTCAGTTTGGTTCTAGCATTCAAGCCATCTTGCGATCACACACCCATTTCAATTAGAAAATTATCGACATTTCTCAAGTCATAGATGCTGCCCACACCAATACTGAGCATCAAAAACAACATTTTAGAAGGAGTAGAGAGAGACAATAGAAGCTTCAAGCACTTTGGGGTTTGCATTCATTTGTTTTCCTTTCTTTGCTTGTACATTTTATTGGTTACATTTTAAGTTATTCGTTATTAGTAGCTTTGTGTATTTGGATTTCTATCATTGTAAACTGTTGCTACTAACCCCCGCCTTTGGAAAGCTTGGGAATTACGAATCACGAAAATAGGCATACATTTTGGTGAACCCAATGTGAAGTAAACAACTCAAATATCTCTTGCAGACGACAGACAAAATCAATCAGCCACGGTCGTACGGTTGCAGACCTAAAAATTCATCTTTTTCCCGATATCTGTGTTATTTTGCAATCATTGCTATTTTTCCACAATTGACTGGTTTAATACTGCAATTGATTGCAGGCTTTTGACTCACTATTCTGTCGTCTTCCGTCTATTCTATCTTCTGATCTTTTGCCACAATTGATTGTATTTGACCACAGTTACCTATTATTTGTCGTAATTGCCTATACTTTATCGCAATTGACCAATCCCTACCGCAATCAAAAGCATCCTGCCACAGAGAAAAGTTATTTGCTGCAATCTCCACTATTTTTCTGCAATTGACCAAAGATTTCCGCAATTGAAAAGCCAGTACCAAAATTGACGTAAAAGCCACATTTTTGTCTATTTTTCTTGGTTTCCATGTAGGGCTAACTGATAGTGAATGACAAAGAAGGTAATCAGACACATACTAGGTGCTAGAGAATTAAGGGATGCAAGGAGAACCATCAACTATCGATCACAACAAAGGGCTATTCTTGCATTCACAACTGAAGATCAAAGCAAAGCATACACCAGGTACATTGATTCAATCAAGAGATTTGCAAGTAAGTAAAAAGTCACCATTAATTTGAGCAATCTCAATAATCCCAGAGTTTCTAGATATTATGTTGTTTTGGATTAAAAAGTTTTCATTTCTTGAGATACTAAACACTTTCTTTGACAGGTTTGAATCAAGGAGACAAGATAACAATACAACCTAAAATTCATTCACTTGTCGATTTGGGCTTAAAAAAAATAGTGTTTTTCACACATCTTACATCTCACATTTTACAATTTGGTGCTTAAAATTGACGCGGGGACTAAAATTAAACAAAGGAAAAAAATATCTCAAATTGGTGCATTAAAATTGAACAAGCAATCAACACCTACTTTTAGGGCTTAAAACTGAACACTTGTGCTTGTATGGTGGTGTAGCTTAGTTCACATTTCAAATTTTCAGAGCTTAATCGATTTACCTTGTGTCTTGAGTTTTGGGTGCACTTGCACAATCTGTTAGATTAGACACCTTTATACTTTTAGAAAGGCCTATTCAGGGAATGCACTTCTTCCTCAGAGAATGACCTTAAACTGATAATCCTTCCAATCGGCATATAAACAAGGTGTGAACTATAGTTTTGTCTTATCTAGCCAAGCTCGGGTGAGGTGTGTTGATGATAGGTTGGATTGGGTGAATATCCCTAAGGAGCCAATGTGGTCAACTAGGCTCTTAAATGAGTCACACATGTACAAACTAATTGGATAGACGCCACAGACCCTTACTATAACCTTGTTAATTAGAGGCCAACCCGATCTACCTTCAAATAGATACCTTATTATAGTGCAAGGGGTTGCATAATTTCCCCCCAAGATTCCCAACATATGTGTCCCAAGGTATTTGTGTAGTGAAAGAGATCTTCACTCCATGGCAACAATACCTGGCAATGGAAAAAATATGGGCGTCTATGTCATGGACCTTCGTGTCCTAGTAGTGTGACAATTGCTGTGTGAGCTAACAAACATTCAAGCATTGGACCTATAACATTGTATTCTAAAGCCATTGACCTAGATTAATCTGACTGTTCATTGTTGAGACCTCGTGATAACATTGCAACTTGAAAAAGTTGTAGAACATACACATTGTCAGTCTTCATTCTTCAAAACATAGTGTCTATTGTGCTTGTTCTTTGATTAGTTTCTAAAATGCAAAACAAACATCCAGCTATCAAAACAAGTCAAACGTGTTAAAGTCTAGGGTTGTCAACATCAACTGTCTTGCAAATCAGAAGCTTTATTCTAGAAAATCAAAATTGTCAGACAATGATTCCTATCTTTGAGTCTTTTTTAAAATGTTTCCCCTTTACCGCAATTGCCCGCAGTTTGCCACAATTGCCCATAGTTTGCCGCAATTGGTGGAAGTGTGTCACAACTAACTTGTTTATTACCATAATCAACCTATTTATTACCGCAATCGGTGATAAAATACTGCACTCAACCATTCACTTTACCATAATCGGTGGAGTTGTACCACAGTTAACCAGAGATATCTTACACCTATTTTGACCTAAAAACCTTGAAAATACTCTCTATTTTGTGTCAAAGACCAGCGTCTATCGCAGAAAAACGTGAAGAGCATTGCGTGAATCTCTAAACATTAAAGATCATCCCTTCTTTGAAAAGCACAATTATTGTCTAAAACATTGTTAGTTTGAAAGTTCAGACTCAAAATATCTTGATCTCATCATCTCAAACATCATCATTATCTCTATTAGTGACTTTGTCCCAGGCAAAGGTTGACAAATCTTATCTTTTACATCATCAAAACTTTGAGATGAAGATAAATCAACATCTGTCCTTAGAATTACCCTTGTCCAAAACATAACTTGGACTTCCTTAGAAAGGTTATCCTTTTTTGTTTGCTTTATTCACTTGTTTTAGTTGCAAAATCTAGACCACACTATGTCTCAAACACCTCATGGAGGGCCTTACACAAGGTCAAAGGCTAGAACACAACCCGATGAGTCATATATCAACAGATTCTCCGCTTTGGAAATAGAGCAAGAGGATGATCCTTTCATAAATACCAGTTCTACTCTGTTCATTGAATAACCCCATGGGTCAGCTTTTTTCCAAAATGTCACAGATGAGGAGCTTGAGGATATAGAGCAAGATGCTTATTCTGCACAAGTAGTTGATGTTGTTGTAGAGAGAAACCCTGAACATTTCTTAGCCATGCTGATAAAGAAGGGAGTCAAACTCCCCGCTGAATTCAGTGTGTCAACCATATGGCCCAAAAAACCTCTCACAGGTCCAAACACTACTCAACCCTCTCAGTTACTACTGGTGGTTTCACAAATTTTCCCACCTTTGATAATACCAACATTGGCACAAACGATAACCAATCAAACCAATTCCACAAACCAAGCAAGCACATCTTCCACTCAAAGCATGACAGGCTCGCAACTAAGTGTACCCATGGTCACTAGTATGCCTCCACCTTCGGCCTCATGGCCTGGCCAATCAAGCTCTCATGCTATGCCTTCCATTCCACCAACAAACAACAACTATTTCAAAACTATGCCGTTACTGCAGAAAATTCCTACTAGCCTTGGGATCAACACATCATTGCTGTAGGGATCCATCTCTACAGGTCTGACTTACAGTCAATGCCCACCCAAGACTACACCTTTGCTCATTCAAAAACCAATCTAACCCCAGCTTCAGTTGCCACAAATACAACCTCAGCAACAAAAACCCAAGCTTCAGTTGCCACAAATCCAACCCCAGCAACAACAAACCCAATTTCAACAGCAACAATATCAACCCCAACAATATCAACCACAGCTTCAAAAACAACAACATACCCAACCACCACAAAAAACACATCAAAACCTACTGTGGGCCACTCATGTGCTCTCATTTCAGAATCACATGGTGGGAAATCAATATCAAGTCCCAAGGATGAGGTCCTATGTTCCTACTCAAGGAACGTAGAGGCACAACCTCCTACCTACTACAACATAGTTGTACAATGTCACACATCAACCTCAGTATCAAACAAAGATGTTGATCCATCAAATGCAGACCCTTCAAACCAAAATGATGGATATGCAAAATCAGGGGCAAACTAAATCCTACACCACAGAGGATTTATACCCATACCCCTTTGATTACTCTCTTCACATGTCTCCATTCCCAACTCACTTCTCGGTACTGAAATTTGACAAATATAGGGTCAATACCAACCCTATTGAACATATCCAAGAGTTTTTTGCTAGTTGTGTCGAAGTCGCACATGATGAGATATACTTAATGCAACTATTCCCACAAAGCTTAGCCGGACCATCAATGGAATGGTTCTCACATTTATCATGACATTTAGTCATGGGGTGAATTGGATGAAAAGATCATCGCTCACTTCCATCATAACATCGAGCGCAAGGTCACTATCAAGGACCTGTGAGATATCAAACAGAAGGATGGAGATTCTTTTGTGAAATTCCTACAGAGATGGAGGAATACTGCAAACTGAATAACATATGATGTACCTGAACATGACCTAATAGTCATGTTTGTTGAAAATCTGATTCCAGACATGTCATTCACAATAGAATTGCAGTTAGCTCCAAACTTCACATAACTCATTGAATGAGGAGTTCATTGTGAGAAGAACTTAGTCAAATGAGGAATCCTTACAGATCTGACCCAAATGAATACAAACAAAACTGCAATGGACAAAGCTAAGTGGTGGAACAAAAACAAAAATGTCATCAATGATGGTGTCATTGATGTGAAGACAGTCAACTACGCACAACCCAAAGTGTCACTGCAAGGCACACCTATGACCAACCAACAACCTACAGTGCCCGCTCCACAAGCATACACTCAAAACCAACCTCCTCCTATCCAAGTGGCCACTGTGTCAAACAATCATCAACAGACTCAACGCAAACCACAGTTTCAATTCCAATAGTGAGATTTCACACTATTAGGAGAGCTGATAGAATCAACTTTATGAAATCTGATACAATCCAACACTATCACTCTCCTAGAAATCAAGGAATTTCAACATGGTGCAAAAAAACCAAGGTGGTACAAAGACAATGACTTCTGCGAGTTTCATCATGTAAAAGGACACAAAACACCTAACTATTATCGATTGAAACATGCTATTCAATATCTGATTAACACAGGGGTCATCGATGTAACAAATACCCAAACCAAAGGAACAACTAATCATACAATATTCAAGGATACATTTCATGAACACAGTAAAGGGAAAGCCTCCAGGTTTGGTGGACCGTCAAAATATGTCAACTATACATATGCCAATAGTGATAACGTTATCAATTGCCTCAATCCTTCAGATAGCCATGTGGCTACAATCACTATCAAAGACCAAGGTAACAAATGTGTTGTAACCACGCATCATACTAGAGTTGTCTTGCAAGGAGTACCTTCCTGTTCTACTACACCAGCTGACCCTCAAGCAACCTCAGATCCATAGACAAGCCTGGTGGATCAACTAAAGCACACGCCTACCTAGATCTCCATGTTTGACCTATTACACATATCTCCATAGCATAAACTAACACTTGACCAAGCCCTTCAGAATAAAGTTGTCCCAAAGGACATAACACCTAAGAGCTTCCAAATGATGGTAACCATATATCTGCTAACAAACATGCAACATTCACAGACCATGATGTGATGCCACATAAACCCCTACATAATGATCCTTTGCACTTACTTGTCCAGGTCCACAAAAGTGCTATCTGCAGAGTCCTTATTGATGGTGGGCTGGATTAAACATCTACACTCTAAAGTTAATCAAGAAATTAGGTTATTCAGAATCAAGAATTGATGTCACAAGGAGGATAAATATCAGAGCTTACGATGAAGAGGAGAGATCCTCTAAAGGTATTATCATTCTACCTGTTCGGATTGGTCCAGTTGTCAAGATCACTCCCTTCCAGATCCTAGATCTTGAGTTGGGATACAAAATGTTACTAGGGAGACCATGGATACATGAAATGCAAGCCATACCTTCAACATACCATCAATGCATCAAGTTCCCACATCAGGGAGAAGAAATTATCATAGAGGGAGATCCCAATCCTTTCCAATACTATAATGCGGTCCAAATCAGCACTGATAACCAGGTACCCTCAAACCAAGATGCAAACATCCCATCCTCTTCAGATTCAAATCCTAAGGATGTCATAGGGAAAGCAGGAAAGATATCCATTACCAACAAGGGTTGTGGTGAATACAGCTATGAGGAAGCTTTCACTATCATGAACATGCCTCAGAGCCCAAGAACATATGGCATGCCACAACTGGTTATTATAACAGAAACTCTAGAGTATGTTCTATTTAGATGTCCACCCACAAATTTTTTCAGATGGGGAGACATTGCAGAAGAAAACCCATTCAAACAAGATATCAATACATAGTTGTACCAGCATCCACAAGAGACACTTCAACAACCCCTACCCATATCAAACTATGGAAATGGTTATACAATGCTATAAATATTTGGGTATGATGGTACAACTGGTCTAGGGGAAAGACAACAAGGCTTAATGGAACTATCTCTCCTTCCAACCCAGAGAAACAAGAGAGGGTTAGGCTATGGGAAACAAAGAACCATCCCTATAATCCAATACATCTAAGTTGATCAGGAACAAACATCAGAGATACACTAGGGGAAAAACCTAGAACATGTTTTGATAAGCAACATACTACAATAGTTGTTGCCTACCAAAGTGGGAACCTCTCAAACCCGAATAAACCTCAACATAGATATCGATGATAATGAAGGAACTGAGACATCTGATGAGTGTTCTATCAAAACTAACTCCCATGAGTACAAGTGGAAATCCCTTCATGACTTTGAACCGTCGATCCTAGACTATTCCCCTCAGTTAGGCACCACCATACACCTTGACGACTTGTTTGACCAAATATCCATTGACAACCAACCCTGCATCGATAAACATGTCATTTACCATTCCTCAAGTAGTGTTTCCACATCATAGTTTAGGTTTTTCAGAACCATATCCGTAGTCCCTTTCAACCAAATAGAGTCAAACCAATACACGGGCCTATGTCTTGTACACCCAAACTAATAGAATGGGATCAACAAGGACCGCTTGATATGGATGTCTTCGAGAATGATGAGGCCATCATAGATTTCATGGGACTTAGAGAGGGAATTCCATCAGGAGACCATAAAGTAGGTTTCTCCATTGACCTCGACAGATCAACATACTTTGGAGAGGAAGCCCCTCTTTCCAGTCATAAAAAAAAATTGAACAAGAAAAAAGAATCGTTAGTAAGTGAAAACCGAAAGGCGCTTACTGACACAAAAAATGATAAAAAGCTAAAACAAGACGTATCTTCTAGTGAAAACCTCACTGAGGCGCTAGAAAATGGAAAGAATGAACTCCTCCCCTTGACAGAGGAAAAGTCAACATTTTTAG
The DNA here is from genome assembly GCA_018584345.1 of Thuja plicata. Lineage (NCBI taxonomy): Eukaryota > Viridiplantae > Streptophyta > Pinopsida > Cupressales > Cupressaceae > Thuja > Thuja plicata. The sequence continues at coordinate 1,225,548 of MU223167.1, read as the reverse complement.
TAGAAGAAACAAAGGAAGTCAACTTGGGAGATGACAAGAACCCAAAGAACATCTACTTGGCAAAATCACTCACCCCGGAGGAGAGAGAAAAGTTCATCAATTTCTTCAAGGAAAGAATGATAAATTTTGCATGGTCCTACCCAGATATGCTAGGATTAGATCCAGAGCTTGTGTTACATCATCTCCCATTGCTACCCAACGCTAAACCTGTCAAACAGAAGCTAAGAAAGATGCATCCCCATGTTGCATTGTTAGTCAAAGAAGAATTGAAAAATCTCCTGGATGCTAAGTTCATAAGACCAATCCCATATGCATAATTGATATCTAACCTAGAACCCATTACAAAGCACAGTGGTCAGATTCAAATTTGCAAAGACTTTAGAGATCTCAACATAGCTTGTCCCAAGGACGAATTTCCTTTGCCTAACATTGATATGATAGTAGATTTAACTATTGGACATCAAATGCTATCACTCATGGATGACTTTTCAGGGTACAATCAGATAAGGATCACGCCAGAGGACCAAAACAAAATAGCTTTCACATGTCCTTGGGGAACTTATTGTTGGAACGTCATGCTGTTTGGTCTAAAAAATACTGGAGCCATGTATCAAAGGGCCATGACAACTATCTTTCATGATATCACCCACAAAACAATGGAAGACTATGTTGATGACATACTAGCCAAGTCAATGCTTCGCAAGGATCATCTACAAATATTGGGACCAATCTTTGATCGAATGTAGGAATACAAAGTCCGTTTAAACCCAAAGAAATGTGCATTTGGGGTCACAACAGGGAATATACTGGGGTTCATAGTGTCACATAGAGGAATGGAAGTAGACCTAAAGAAAGTCAAAGCAATATTGGACATGTCACCACCGTCCAACCTAAGGCAACTAAGGGGGTTACAAGGAAGGCTCCAGTCAATCAGGCACTTCATAGCTCAGCTAGTAGACAAGTTCCACCCATTCCAACATCTACTACACAAAGACATCAAATTCATATGGACAGAGCAATGTGAACAAGTGTTCCAAATATTAAGGACTATCTACTCAAGTCTCCTATACTGGTGCCACCAGTCCAAGGTAGACCATTGCTTATGTATATCTCAGCAATGGAATCAACATTAGGTGTACTCTTGGCACAACATGACGACACAGGTAAAGAGAGAGCCATCTACTATCTAAGAAGAACATTGGTAGGATATGAGCTCAACTATACGCTAATTGAAAAATCATTCCTTGCAGTTGTCTTTGCTTCCCTGAAGCTGAGACATTATATGTTGAGTAACAAAACAAAGTTGATAAAACATATTAATCCTTTAAAGTACCTCCTAAGCAAAACAACACTCACCGGATGACTTGCAAAGTGGGTAATGATCTTAAGTGAGTTTGACATCAGGTATGTAGACAAAAAGGCCATCAAAGGGCAAGTGATTGTAGACCAACTAGCGGAGGCACCTATTTAGGATCACTAGCCCATTATCTTCAACTTTCCTAATGAGTCTATCATGAAATTACAACCAACGATTGAGGTATGGAAACTATACTTTGATGGGTCCTGCATGAACCATGGAGTGGGGGCAGGAATAGTGCTTATTACTACAAATAATGATGTAATTCCAAAATATTTTAGACTCAACTTCCCCTGCACAAACAACATAGAAGAATATGAAGCATTGGTCATCGGATTAAAGACAACAATTCAATGGAGAATCAAGAACCTTAAAGTCTACTAAGATTCACAGTTGGTCATTATCCATGTCAAAAATGATTATATGACAAAATATGAGAAGCTAATACCATACAAAGCACAGATGGAAAGATTGTGCACTAAGTTCCAATACATCTTCTTCGAGAAAATACCACGAGCTTAAAACAAAGTGGCATATGCAATGGCTACCATAGCATCACTGATCGATATGCCAGGCAACGAAACACGATTCTATTTTCTAGTGGAGCAACTCATGGTGCCATCTCATCAAGCACCAATCACTGAATCAACATGCATCCTTGTTGGTCCTGAAACCCCATGGTACCAAGATGTATATAATTACCTCCAAAATAGTGTCTTACCTCCCAACTTGTCTAGTAACCAGAAAAAGTCCCTCATCTGCAAGCCTCTAGGTATACCATCCTCTCAACTACTCTATATAGACGAAGTCTAGATGGAATGCTTTTATGATGTCTCACTTCTATGGAATCCCAGAGAGCTATGTACGAGGTACATGAAGGAATTTATGGAATCCACGGAGGTGGAAACAACTTAGCTAAGAAGATCATCCACATGGGATACTACTGGCCCACAGTAGAGATAGATGCAAACAAATATGTACAAAGGTGTAGGAAATGTCAGATTCATGGAGACCTCATCCATGCACCAGCCTAGGAATTAAATCCTATCACTTCACCATTTCCATTTTCCATGTGGGGATTTGACCTAGTGGGAAAAATTACACCTTCTTCAGCAAATGGACACAAATACATCATAGCAGCAACATAGTACTTCACTAAGTGGGTGGAAGAAATTCCCTCACTTACATAACCGAAAAGCAGATATCGATGTTCATACTCAACCACATCATCTGTCGATACGAGATCCCTCAAACCATCCTGACGGATTATGGTACACCTTTCCAAAATAAAGATGTTGAAGAGCTATGTGAACAGTTTCAAATTAAAAAAGGGTTCTCTTCATTCTATTATCCTCAAGGGAATGGCTAGGCTGAAGCAACAAAGAAGACTATTTTGAAAATCTTAAAGAAAACAGTTAATGAATCAGGGTGAGACTAGCATTTACATCTTAGTCCTGCATTATGGGCATACAGAACTAGCGTGAGAACACATACATGATCCACTCCTTTCTCCCTAGTATATGGATCAGAGGCGGTCCTACCCCTAGAAGTGGAAATCCCATCCTTGAGGATATCATTAAAGAACCTTATTTTAGATGAAGACTAGAGAGTGGCAAGGCTCAGTGAACTGGAATTACTAGATGAAAGAAGACAACATGCATTTAACCACTTACAAGGCTATCAGAATCACCTTAGAAGGAATTATGATAAGAAGGTGAGGCCACAAAAATTTGAGGTAGGAGACCTTGTCCTCATAGAAAATCAAAAGAACCAAGCAGAAAGAGTGAAACTAGGAAAGTTTGAGCCTAACTGGCTAGGACCATATGTCATTGTCAGCTCTACCCAGAGTGGGGCATACCAACTGGCGACACCAAAAGGAGACCAGCTCCCTGGATACATTAACTACATGCAACTCAAGAGGTTCTACGCTTGAGGTCTCAATGGTTAAGGCACCTATCTACATATGTAGAAAATACAAAAAAAATATATCAAAAAATACAAAAATGTTACCTTGGTGAAAACCTGGAAAATAGGGGCCTTGGCGACAACAAAAAAATCAAAAAAAGAAAAAAAGTAAAGAGAAATAAAATCACTCTTTCAGTGAAAACCTGGCAAACAAACGCTATTGAGTAGGTACCTTGGTGAAAACTTGGAAAATAGGCGCCAAGTGTTCAAATCAAGCTTCACCATCAATGAACTCCAAGATCAAAAGCTTGAGTACACTTCAAAATGCAAGACTGACTACCCAAGCTGTATCAAGAAGCACAAACCCCTCTGAGCACCAAACTTATCCATGGTTACTACTGGTCCACCAAACTAGAGGGTGATTCTAAATATCCTAAAAAAATCTACAAAAATTGGAAAACTCATCTAAAAATCCTAAAAAAGATCAAAATGTCTTGAAAAAATTAATCTTCATAAAAAACAATAAAAAAATTGCAAAAATTCCAAGCAATAAAACCAACTTGGTTACCAACAGAGAAAAAGGCGATCACACCAAGTCAATAAATGTCACAATTATGAGCTTTGCAAATCACCATTGGGCCCATCTGACACAACTTTATCAATCTATCAAATCTATCAGCAAGCAAACTGGTGACCAAGCCAATCTATCAATTGTCACAATCATGATCTTTGCGAATCAGCATTGGGCCCATCTGACACAACTTGATCAGCCACTAAAAATGATCAAAATCAATCATATCAATCATCTTACATAGTGACAGATACACTCAACACTAGATAGGTCAGTCTTATATGAGTCATCTATTACTGAAACCAGACACACTCAAAGCCATCAAGCCAATCAAAAGATTCGATCCAATCAAGAGAATCCAACTGAATCAAGGAACAATAAAAAATGTTCACTAGGTTAGTTAGTCAGCCAGATGTCAGTCTACATTTCACAGTTATGTTTTTACGCTACTCCGAGATCCACCAAGTGAGGAGACTAGCTATGATGGATCATTACTTAGTTTCTTTGATTGTTGTATGTTAAATGTTCACTTCAATTCCAGGGCCATGATGATTTAGGATAAATGTGGTAGGCACTGTCACTTATCTGGAAGCCATGCAGTTCCACAATCTGAGCTTAACCCTGGGAAAGAATTGGACATTCCTTCTCTTTTATCTACTTGTTTATTTACCAAATATAATCAAGATCTCACGGTGCTATTTTGATGGACTCTGGGTGTGTTGGAGTTCTATCTTGGTTTATATGGTCTTTTCTTTTTGCAATCAAGAGCTCACGATGCTATCCAGATGGAATTTGGGTGCGTAGGAGTTCTATCTCTTTTTCTTTGGCCTTTTCTTTACAGATTCAAGAGCTCATGGTGTTATCCAGATGGATTCTGGGTGCATAGGAGTTCTATCTTGGTTTCCTTTTTTCAGTTTTTTTTTCAGAGGGCAAAGCGGTATCCAGATGGTCAATATTTGGATGCTTTTGACTCTCTTACTTTTTAGATAGGGAACATAGTTGAACCTAGATGGTCAATATTTGGGTGCACTAAGTTCTCTTTCTATTTAATCTCTCTACTCCTTTCGGTTATCAAAAGGTTGTGGCGGTATCCAGATGGTATGTGATCTGGATGCATTGGAAACTCTTTGGAATTTCATAAAAAGATGCAATGATGAAAAATATTAGAAACAGGGGCAGCAACTTGGGACACTCATCCTTTCTATCAATTTATAGCTACCAAAAAAAAAGAGCAAAAAATCCTTTCTATCATTCCATATCTATATATCAATCCCAGAGAGCATATTTCCAAACTCACTTCCTTCTAACTAACACATGCATTACTCAGCTATTTTGTGCATAATAGATTGCATTCATCCCATTTACGTGCATCAGAAAAAAAGAAAAAAACATAGCAGTTGCATACATGGTAAATCATAAATCACATGCATCCATAAGTATCTCATATAAACAAACATTTCATTTTCACTATCCTGCATAAACATGTCAGTATCATAGGAAAAACATATCATACAATTAAGAGTCTGCATAATAGAATCGCATTGCATAAAGCATTTTAACATCTAAACATAATCATGTAGAAACCATACATATAGCAAGTAAATCAATAGATGCATCTGATATAATCCAAACATTTGAGTACAATGGACGGTCGCAAGTCTGAACACAAGGAGGTAATCAACATATATCAATCAATACAAGTGTGTTGAGATACAATAATGGATAAAGCCTCAGAGTATATCAAATGAACATCACAACAAAAATGGTACATGATACAAAATAGGAATGTCATCAAATCAACATGTGCTACCCCCACCCTCGCCGCCATGTGTACGAGGGGGTGGCATATCAGATGCAGGTCTCTATGAGGAACTCAAAGCACCAACACCACTACTCTGTGACCTCTACACCCTACTAGATCTTTGTGAGGCTATATAACTAGGAACCCTCTGCTCTACAGGAACTGCACCCTCATAGTGGTGCCTCCAATACTCAATCTCTCTTTGAGCATCATGCCTAGATCTATAGTATCGGTCCAAAACATCCCAATGAGAGGCATCCTCTACTCTATCAATAAAATATCAAACCTCCTCTCGAGCCTCTCGCTCTCTAGCCTCTGCCGTTGTCATCCTGGCCTCAGATGCTGTAACCCTAGCCTCCAAAGCAGTGGCATGGGCATCAGCGGAAACAAGTCTGGCCTGTAAATCAGAAACTTGCTGAGTGAGTCTCTCCAAATCAGAAGGATCTATGTCCATCCCTCCCATGGCTACATCCATGTCCCCCTCCTCAGCTCTATCACCCATTGCCTCATCACCCCTCCCCCTCACCACCCAAGAATCCTCACTCTCAGAACTCTCACCAGTACTGCTGCCTGTACTGCCACTGTCGGTGGAGGAGCTCAAACTTGCACTCTCTACATCCAAGGCATCAATGTCTATATCACCTATATCAATATCTAAATCCTCCACCATCAACCTATCCTCCACTCTCAGAGCCAAAACAACACCAGTATGCCGATGTACTCTCCGTACTAACTGAGGTGCCTCCTCCTCCATCGCCTCCTCATCCTCGAAAATGACCCTCAAACCAACTCTCTAACTACCGCTCTACCCACCCCTCCTATGAACCNCCAGCACCCCCAAGACCAAGATCATCTCCACCATCATCTCCCCTCCCCCTTCCCCCATCTCAGCCTCCATCTCTACCTCCATCTCAGCCTCCATCTCTCCCTCCGTCTCGATTACCCCTACCTTGTCGTACCTGTCGACGCTTCCTCATGATAGTCCTAGAAATGGGACGAGAGACATATGTAAGTGAAACAGGATGGGTCTGTGCCCACCGAGCATCATACCAAGGAGTGGTGCCTACAAAATGATCAACATTCAAATATCAGTACCACATCAGATAAAGACACAAGTATTATAAAGTAGATAGACTAAGAGAGAAGTAAGGGAACTACACAAAAAATCATTGCACAAACATACCTACATCTACAGTGGCAGATCACCATGTCCATGGAACAAGAAGTAAGCCTACAAACTTAGTCCACACAACATCAAGAGATACAACTCCACCCCAGACCGAGGCATCCCTCGACCTATGAGCAAAGTAGGCATATGTATCAGACACATCCTACTGCTCTCCGAACTGTCGTAACACCCTGTCGGTGTTTTGAAAATCAATCATATGTACATGGTCAGTGACACGACCAATCATATATCTCTGCTAATGGTAAAAAGGAAGATGGATATCCTCTCCATCCCACACAGGGCACTCTCTATACGGTCTCCAAATGAAATAGGGCATCATATCTAACTACTAATGCCAATACAAAAAAATGACCCATGTGTGTCTGAACAATGGCTCCATCATACATGAAGACACAAGGCCTATCTGCAGGCAGATCACAAGAACCAACGGGATGACACACAAAAATGTGCTCCCATGCCCATATCTGGAGAAGGGTAGCACCACAACCAAGTGACTTACCATTAAGGTAAGCCGCATAAAACATATGATAGTGCATATGAGCTAACATGCATGGCCCCCATGCATATATAGTATGATCATGGATTATACTCTGCAAAATAGAACCAAAACCAATAGAGAATCCGCACTAGCATTGATTAGGGCATAAGATGCCACATATCAAACTACCTAATAAGGTAGACAATCTATCAAGGTCCAGACCAAATCAAGACCATGGAATATCATATGCACTAGACTAACCAAGCTGATCTTGGGGCAATCCAGATAACTCAGTCAAGGCAACAATACTAGGTCGGGTGACATACTCAACTAGTGCAACTTGGATCGAAAGATGAAGAATGCAGTAAACATCCTCCAATGTAACAGTACACTCTCTAGTGGGTAACCAGAAAGTGCATGTCTCCAAATGCCATCGCTCTATAAGAGCCAAGATCAGACCCCTGTTGGTCGTGATCTCTGGCATGTAACAAACCCAATATAATCCTAACTCTCTAATAACTGAAGTTGGAATCTGTATATAAGTCCCACCGGTCTAGACTCTTGGGAGCACAAAATCCTCCCAATGAACTGCACACAAAAATAAATCAAAAAAATATCAGCATTAGTCATAGAGAGAAGTGTCAGAAATCAACATAAGCAGAAATGAGACCAAGAAAACTCCAGGAAACAGATAAATAGGCAATTGCGGCAATAAACCCTACAAGTGTGGTACTTTTATGAAATTGCAAAACACAATAGGAAAATGTGGCAAACAAAAGGCAATTGCGGCATGCAAAGCCGACAATTGCGACTCTCTTATCAATTGCGGTTTATAACCGACAATTACGACATTAAAACCAAAATTGCGGAAAAACCGCAAGCGATTGTGACAACCTATGCACAAGGACAATGTTTTTTTCAAAGTAATAAATATAGGCATTAATGACACGTAAAGAGAGAACACTCACCGGATGTCCTACGCCAGTTGGCCTCTGACACATCTAGACTCAGTCGTAAATGTGTGTGACTCCAGGTAAGCCCGCCATTACATGAAAACATGAGAAATAACAAAGAAAACTAAGGATAAACTCACCAAGATTTTGAGAGCTCCAAGAAGGAAATGTGAGAAATAAAGGGCTCTCTTGGCTACTTATAGGGAATTCCAAAAACCCTAATTTCTCCAGGATGTTAGGATTTTCTTCCCGGTCCCCGAAAACTTCAACACGCAATATTAGGGGCTATATACGCTTTTTTCAAACCAGTCAGCTACCCACATTCAAAAATTATAGTTTCAACAAATTAACGCTCCTGTCACGACTTTTTGCTCAAATTTGTTGAGGGGGCATAAATACACCTACTATCACCGGGGAAAGCTGGGGCAAGCTGGGGCAAGATGAAAATCAGAAAATCTTTGAGACATTGCGATAGGTCACATTGCATCAAAGAGGGGCAAATGTAGACACCCTAAAATGGATAGACTTGCGACTTGACATTAAAAACACTAATTTTCATCTATTAATTAATGGCTCTTTAATCATTAATTAATCATCTATTTTCCTCCAAACTCATTCCCCCAAATCATCTAATCAAATTCCCAAAATTAATTAAATAATTGATTTTATTTAATTAATTAACCTTAATTGATTAATTACCAATAATTAATTAATTAAATTCAATTTTCTATAGTTGAAATTAAAATATTTAAACTTACTAATTAAATTCTTCCAATTAAATTAATTTAATTTCATCAATAAAGCAATTCTAAATAAAAAAAGAATTCAATTATCTCACATGTTGAAAAATTTAATTAATTAAATGAATTAAATATTCATTTATCTTCAAAGAGGTAACTCCAATCAGATCACATGGCTTACTCCACCCATCTCTCCAGTTCACATGGGTAACTCCACCCACCTCTTCAGTTCTAAGAGGTAACTCACAATTAGCTCTTCAGTCAACCAAACTCTATCTCCTCCTTACCAATTGAAGAGGTGGAGTTTACTGATGGCTTCTCCAGTTCCCTTTGATCTCAACCGTTCATCTCCCTATCTCTAGGATTCATCTCAACCGTTCATTTCATCCTCAATTCCTATAAAATAAACCCTTCATAACCATTTGAAGGATCTAGGATTTCAAACTCTTGTGCGCCATAACTCCATCAGTTTGGTTCTAGCATTCAAGCCATCTTGCGATCACACACCCATTTCAATTAGAAAATTATCAACACTTCTCAAGTCATAGACGCTGCCCACACCAATACTGAGCATCAAAAACAATGTTTCAGAAGGAGTAGAGAGAGTCAATAGAAGCTTCAAGCACTTTGGGGTTTGCATTCATTTGTTTTCCTTTCTTTGCTTGTACATTTTATTGGTTACATTTTAAGTTATTCGTTATTGGTAGCTTTGTGTATTTGGATTTCTATCATTGTAAATCATTGCTACTGACCCCCACCTTTGGAAAGGTTGAGAATCATGAATCACAAAAAGAGGTGTGCAAGTAGCTAGGGAGATGATCAAGTACCTCATCCTTAGGCACCTCAGAGAGGTTTTCACCCTTGGATACGTCATTTCTTTTTACTTTTTTCAGTTCTGACACCGCCACACAGTGGTTTTCGCCATGAGAACTCCTATTCTTTTATTTTTATTTTGTGACTAAGGTACTTGATGTCTGGCTCTGTCATGCTGGTATCCGGTTCACTAGTGGAAGAGACTATAGGTTCAATGACATTCAAGTAATAAGCTATCTCATAATAATTTTGAAACTTTAAGAGCTCAGGTTCTTGATAGCGTTGGGACCAATCAATGAGGTTAGGATGAACAAGAGGTAAGTCAATGGCCGGTTCAAGGTTGTAAATGTGAATGATATCATCTCTGGTGACTGAAGAGTCAGAGTCTGTCAAGTATCCTTCTAAGCTACCCAAATAGGGATTCATCCTAACAAGTGAAGAATCATCCACTAAGGCAACATGTGGGTTCAAATCCTCTAATCCTTACACGTAACTCGTCAGCTTCCTTGGGTTGAGAACCATAAGTTTTGATGACATCAATATCTATGTCAACTGTGGAAGGCTCTGAGAAGGAGTCCCATTCATACTCATATGAACTTGTTTCTGAACTTTGACTAGGATGTTTACACCATGAAGGTTTAGGACATCTTGATGTGGAAGTTATAGTGTCATCAAGGGTAACACCTTCTCTTTCCATTAAAAAAACAAGATTCTTTCGTTGACGTTCTCTGAAAGGATCTTCTACATCTGATTCATCTTGTTTTAAGGTTACAACTATCTCATGAGTGACTGGAATATCTGAATCTCCCCAAAGGAGATAAGTGGAAGGGACCCAATCTTCACACATGTATTTCTGATTTGTCAAATTAGGTATGTATTATAGTTCATCTTCACTATCTAACTCATCAAGGATAGGAGTAGTGTTCTTGTTGCGATTCACAAATCCTAGGCCAACCATCTTCTTAGACTTGAGTCCAAGAATATTATGATCCAGGGGTTCGACTCTAGCATCCAATCTGTGAGTAAGAGGGCCATGTCTAGGATAGCCCATCTGTTTGACAAAAGTATACCCTCTTCCATAAGCCTTAGGAGAGGGAGATAAGTTCTCATTGTGCATGTATTTATCTTCTCTATAAATCCAGTCTCTAACAACCGTCTCTTCTTTCTCATCTTGAATAGGCACTGAGGACTCTACAAACGTTCCAAATAAAGTAATAGCTAAAGAGGAAGGTCTAATTTATTGTGAAGGCTTTCCATAAGACTGAGGTGAAACTAGTAGTGCTATGAGGGAGTTGAGTTGATACCCCCCATGCCAAGGTCTACTGACTTGAACTTGTATTTACATTTAGCTAAGGTTGCATCAAAGTCTTCTACTTCTCTATTGAGAGGAACATGAGTACCCGCTGAAACTGAGTTAATAGATAAAGTATTATCCCCAGGTATACAAATCTCTATTCCATTGTAAGGGAACTTAACACACTGATGATAGGTAGATGACACTGCTTGCATATCATGAATCCATGGTCTTCCGAGTAAGATATTGTATGAAAGGGGACCAATGTCAACTATTTGGAATAAAATATCTTTTTCAATAGGGCCAATCATAACAGGAAGGATGAAAAACCCCTTGGAACTTCTTTCTGCCTCATCATAGGCTTTGATGGTGATCTTTTTCCTGGTATCTATGACTTGTTCAGAATAACCCAACTTTTTCAAAAGACTCAAGGAAAAAACATTAAGCCCAACACCCCCATCTATCAACACGTGCCTAACATAGGTTTTGTAGACCATGACCTCAATATGAAGAGAAATATTTTTTGGGTGGCTCAAAGCTTTTTCATCATCCTCCAAAAAAGTAAGATAATGAGGGATAGCAATATGGTTAACCATGTTCTGGAATTGATCAACGTCTAAGTTGTTGGGGGCGTTCACTATGCACAAAGAATCCTCAAGGACTTGCTTGTGTCTCGGGGACAACTCTAAGAGCTCAAAGATCAAAATCTGAGCTGGGGTTCTTTGCAACTGATCAATAAGATTATAGCTCGACTTAGGATTGACTACTAGTTTTGAGGTGACATTCTTGGATGCTACTTGCTTTGGTTTACTTGGTTGACTTGAAATAGGTCCTCTAATGACAAGGGGACCTTGAATTTGTGTGACAGCATTGAGAGTTTGAGATGGCACTCTAGAGTTAGGACCCCTTAGAACCACGACGAGCTCTTCATCAAAGATAGGAGAAGAGTCCATTTCTAGATCATAACCATAGGGATCTTTATCCCTCATTATGTTAACATTCTCTTCTACAACTTCAAGCATGTTGACAACATTCTCTGCATCTGTGTGAGTGTAATTGACCTCAACCTTTCCATTCTTAGGTTTAGAGGTTTCCCCCTTCTCATACTTGGGCAAAGGTTCTTTGAATGCCTTATGATCGACGTTGGTCTTTAGTCCATCTACCTTAAGTTTTCCATTCTCAATGAGATCTTGGATGATATGTTTGATTTTCCAATAGTTTTCAATATTATGTCCAATGCTATTGTGAAACTTGCAAAAGGATTTCTCATCCCGCCAATGTGGCTTAACATTAGGTATATAATGCTTTGCGGGATCTTGAGGATGCGCAAGGTTGTTGGAAATGAGTGTTTTAAAGACATCCTCATATGAATAACCATGTTTTGAAACTGATGTCTCTTTCTTAGGCCTATCTTGGTATCTTGTCTTGTTCTCTTGTTGATTAGATGCATTGAGTTTCATGGCTTGAACAACACTAGACAAGTGGAGAACAACTTGATCTTTGGGTTGGGAGGAGTCCACAATCCCATCATTGACTACTTGTTTTTTCCTATTCCAATGTGAGTTCTTTTCTTTATCCTTGTTAGGGTTGTTATTTTGACCATTGTTGTTGTTGTTGTTGTTTATATGTTTGGTAGAAATTCATTGTTCTTTCAAAACATCCTCAATCCTACATGTGGTTTCAACCATGGTGTCAAAAGAATCAGAAACCATATTCCTAAATTCATACCATATTTCAGGAATCAAGTTACTAACAAGGATGTCAATCTTCTCATTTTTAGGGATGGTCCTAGAGTAGCGAGAGCATTGTCGTCTCCACCTTTGAAAGAAAGTGACAAAGGATTCCCCCTAATTTTTCTTTAAGTTGCATAAGTCCAACATGGTGATAGATCTTGAAAGGTTGTATGCAAAGTTTTGTACAAATTTATGGACGAGCTCTTTGAAATTCTTAATGGGGGGAGCTATGTTGGTGAACCATTCCATTGCTTGACCCTTAAGACTCCTTGGGAACAATCTCATGATGTACGAGTCATCTTGATGGAACTCAAAACTCATGGTATATAATTGATGCACATGATCATGTGGATCTCCATTCCCATGATACTTGTCATATTAAGGGATCTCAACCTTTCTAGGGAAGTCTTTCATGCTAACACTTTTGTCAAAATGAATAGGAAAAATTGAATCAAGTGAGATTGAACTCTTGGGTGCCAACATCTTTTCCATCATACTCTTAATTTGTTTGATCTCTTCTTCTTTAGATGGACCTTGCTTCTTAATCTTCTTGTCCACATCAAAGTTGTAGGGGACTTTAGCGCCCTTGTTGATTAAACTCTCTAGGAACTTGTATTTTTTTTTCTCTAAGTATCTCTCCACATACTGCTGGAAGAGTGGTTCTTGTTGTATCTTCATGAAGTCTTGGGAGTTGAGGTCAAAGCTTGTGCTACTACCCCCATATTATGAACCATGGTGAGCACATTGTGAAGGTTGTCTTGAGTTCCTAAGAGGTGTTTGTCTCCTATAATGATCATGTCTTGAAGCCCTTCTTCCTTTAGGGCTAGGAGATTGTGATGGTGTTCTTGAACGTCTTCCACTTCATGGAGTATTAGGAGGGGTGGATGGAGGAGAGTTGTTTCCACCACCAACACACATGTTGTTAAATTGATCATTAAGTTGTTGAGCCAAGAGTCTATCTTGCTCTTCCTAGAAGGATTTCATTTCTATCTCCAAAAAGGTTTGTCTCTCCAACTCTAGGAGTCTAAATTGCTCTTCCTTTTTAGCTTGTTCATCTAGGAAGGTTTTCTTTTCACGCTCAATTTTCTTAAGTATTTCATTTGTGTATCTTAAAGATGTTTTGAGTGGTGAACTTGGTCTTGAATGTCTAAACAAGTCATTGGTGTATGTTTCATTCACACGAGTGTTATAAGGTTCATCATCTTGGTTTTCATGTTGTGATTGTTCTTCTTGATAGGATTGCATCTTACCTCTTTTAGCCCTTTGGTGTGCATCCAGATATCTAGTTGTGATAAGGGGTGAGACTGGTTGATTTTCATGAGAGGAACTACTAAACAAAATGGTATCTCTATGTTTTTCAAATATGTCATCAAGGCATTTATCCATTTATTCCCTCTCTCGTCAAGTCATTGTGTAACTGATATCCATATCTGAGCAAGAAGATGCTAAGGGTGTACTCAACTCACTAAGGTTACTCTTTGAATCAAACCAAACTTCTGAGTTGTTCCTGGGTGATTGATCAAATACGGGTTATTTTCCCTTACATTTTTGGCAAGTTTGAACTAAGGGTATTTGGTTAAAGACTACTTGAGGTCGCTTTCCTTGATCCACTTGATATCTTTTTTTAACTGGCATGAAAGAAACGGTACTAGGTGATAGGATGAACCTAAGAAATGTTGGTACCGAACCAGGATAATAAAAGCACTCACTTGTCCAAAAGAGAGGTGATAAGATAGAATTTTTCAAGAGGCATAAACCAACACTGCCACAGAGGTGCCCACTAAATGGGTGAATACCCTAACACATATGGATCAAGAGGATGATTTACCCAATTTATATTGATTACATTTGAATTTGTATGGAAGTGACTGAACAAGAGATTACTAAAACTCTCCAAGCATGTTATCAAAGTGTAGGCCTCTCTTTCCGATTCCCACAACTTTCCAAAGGTGAGGGTTAGTAGAAAAGGTTCACAAATGAATGCAAATCAAGTATATAATGACTACTAAATGAATAACAGAAATGTGAGCAATAAAATGTACAAGCAAGAGAAAGGAAGACAAATAAATGCAAACCCCACAATGCTTGAAGCTTCTATTGTTTCTCTCTACTCCTTCTGAAATGCTATTCTTGATGCTTAGTATTGGTGGGGCAGCGTCTATGACTTGAGAAGCGTCGAGAATTTGATAATTGAAATGTGTGTGTGTGATCGCAAGATGGCTTGAATGCTAGAACCAAACTGACAGAGTAATGGCGCACGAGAGTTTGAAATCCTAGACCCTTAAAATGGTTGAAATCCTAGACCCAATATTGAAATGGTTAAATCTTTTGTTAAGAAAAGATGGATTTTGAAGGGCCAGGTGGACATTTCCGATTTACCTAAAGGTCGTTTGTCCTTTTCCTTCTCTAGTAAAGAAGATCTAGATTATGTGTTTTGTGTGGGTCCTTGGATGTTTGGTATAACGACTGTGGCATTTCATAAATGGGCTCCAAACTGGGACTATTCTAAAAAATTTCTTCATGGCCACCCCGATTTGGGTAAGATTTCCTAGCTTGCCTCTTGAATACTGGAATGAGGAAGTCCTTAAGGGTTTGGCTTCCACCTTTTGGGGGAAATTTATTTTGATTGACTATATGACAACAACCAAGTCTCGTCTAGTTTTTTCCAGGATTTATGTCAATATATGCCAGTTTAACAACCTTCCTTTGGTTATTAACATTAATTCTAAACTTGTATATGGAAGCAAGAAGTGGAATTTGAAGCTCTACCCTTTGCATGTTTTGTATGTCACAATATGGGTCACTGGGCAAAGAATTATCTGAAGAAAGTTAAAAAGGATACTAAGATAGTGGATGTTGGCTCAAAAACTCATAAGGAGACCAAAAAAAGTTTGGAAGGAGATCAAGCCTCATGTTGTGGCTGAAGGTGATAGCATCAACAAGGTGGATTCGGTCTTGGTGGGAGGCCAAGGAGATATGGTATATTCTAATGGTCATCCTGACCTGAAAGATGGGGAATTATTGAATTTGTTACCCATGTCTCAGATTCTTTGATGAAGGAGTGCTCAGTGCCTGTGGAGGTTTTTATTTCTATCTAGGTTGATGACATTAACCTCAAGGGTTTGCAGATCAATGTGGAAGGTTTCCTGCATATTTCTTAGCCAGACAGTGATGCAGTGGGGGAGAATTCCTCACCTAGTAATCCTAAAAAATATGATGAACAAGACTCTTCTTCTATTCCTGAAACCCTTTCTGGGAGTGGAGATGAAGACCCTATTATTTGTGATGGAATTGATCTCCTGTATCTGAATGGAGCTCCTTGGACCACTCAAAATGGGGAAGAAACATAAAAAAATAGCAGAAAAAGTTTTCAACTCCTGGCTCTGAGGGAGTAGTTACCCATAGTAAAGTAGATGTGGGAGAAGTTTGAAGGTGGACATTGGATCTTAGAAAAAACCCAAGGAAGAAGTTCAAAAAAAGAGATAAGAGAAAGAGAAAACAAGAAGGATATAGCAGATGACAAGCTATTGACCATCCAGGAAGTTTGTACCCTGGTTAAGAAATGAAAGTAATTTCATGGAATATCAGGGGGTTGAATGCCTTCCATAAGAAGGATACGCTTAGGAACTCAGTTAGAAATCAAAAACCTGATATCATTCTTGTTTAGGAGACCAAGATGGTGAAATAAAAAGTGGAAAAAATTAGAATGTTTAAAAATGGTGGTGTTGTTGGCTCTAGCTTTGATGGAGCCTCGGGTGATATTGCTATCTTTTGGAACCAAGATAATTTTAGAGGTGAAGTTTTAGGTGAGGAATTGAACTACCTGAGCATTAAATTTGTCCACCTCAAGTCTTATTTTGAATGGCTTACTACTAATATTTATGCTCCTAATACCAAAGCTGGTAGGGTTAAGTATTGGAAGTTGGTTGAGAATCAAAGGCTTTCTTTCTGTGATTCTCCCTGGCTGGTTATGGGAGATTTCAACTATCCTTTGAAAGAAAATGAGAAGTTTGGAGGGGTTGATAGCCATAGTCAACTGGATGGTAGAGTTGAGATCATGGACTTTGTTAATAGGAAGGCTCTCTTTGATATTGATCTCCAGGGTGTTAACTAGACTTGGTCTAATACAAGAGTTGGTATGGATCTTATTTAGGTCCTCCTTGATCATGCTTTGATCTTTGGTAGTTGGTTCAACAATTTTTGATGCTCACTTTCTTCTCTCACAAAGGTTGGGTCTGATCACTTCCCTATCTCCTTTGCTGCTGACTTGATGAAGGTTAACCGGTAATCTCCTCTTTAGATTTGAGAAAATGTGGATTGATCACTCAGAGATTGAGGAAAGGACTAGTGATTGGTGGAATGTTAACATTCGGGGCACTGCTATGTTTACGGTGTCTAAGAAACTCCAACATATTAAACAAAATATTAAATCTTGAGTAAGGAAGTGTTTGGTGACATCTTTAAAATAAAGCATGATCTGGAAAAGTAGCTTGATGATATTCAGGAAACTATCTAGTAGATGGGCATGTCTCAAGATCTTAAGGATAGGGAGGAGACTCTTTTGTTCAAAACTCATAATATCATATCCAAAGAGGAAGTGTACTGGAGACAACAATCAAGATCGCTATGGCTGAAGCTGGAGATAAGAACACCAGGTTCTTCCATATGTCTGATTCTAAACATAGAGCTTCCAACATAATTTACAGACTCAGGTTGGATTTCGGTGTGGTAAGTAATGATAAGGATATTTCTTTGGCTATGATTGAATTTTTTTCTTCCCTCTTATCTAAATATAATACACTTTTCCTAGAAAACCAAGCTTTGCTTCTTGATGCTATCCCCTCCATCCTAGATGATGTTAATAATAAGATGCTAACTGCTATCCCCTCCTTGGAGGAAATTAAGCGTTCTATTTTATCCTTTGAGGGTGATAAGTCCTCGGGCCCGGATAGGTTTCCTCTGTTCTTTTTCCATAAATTTTGGCACATCGTGGGCCTAGAAATTTGTAATGTTGTGAAAGAATTATTTGGGTCAAGAACTATGCTTAAATAAATTAATGCTACCTTCATTGTCTTGATTCCCAAAAAACTTGGTCCTGATTCTGTGGATTCCTTTAGGCCGACCAGTTTATGTAATTCGGTGTAAAAAAAAATTTCCAAGCTTCTCACCCTTAGACTACTGGCTATTCTCCCCAATATTATCTCTTCCTAGCAGAGTGGTTTTGTCTGTGGTAGGAAAATTATTGATTTCATAATGAAGGTTCATGAGGTCATTCACTCTACTCACTCCTCTAACAAATATGGTTTTCTTTTGAAACTCAATCTCTCGAAGGCTTATGACCGGGTGGACTGGGAATTTTCAATCAAGGTTCTTCAATCCTTTGGTTTCTGTGATAAATTCTTGCAGCTAGTTTTCTAGCTCATTAGTACTTCTTTTTTATAACAATTATTCAATTGTGTATTTTCATTGATGTTTCAACAAATATAGTGATGTTTACACAAATATTGGTTTCAAGGTATAATTCATGAATGGTAAGGCCAAGCTCCTGGATGGTAAGGGAAACCTAGTTGGAATTGGCAGGAAAACAAAAGGTAATCTATTCTATCTTGATCTCACTGAAATTTTATGTTTTATTGCACAAGTAGAAGAAAGATGGTTATGGCATAAAAGGTTGTGTCATGTGAACTTTGATAAGCTGGTCAACATAAGCAAGAGCAAAAGAGTAAGAGGTATTCCTATTCTGAAGAAACCTGAATTAGCAATATGCAAACAATTGTTAGTAATAACTGAGAGGGGGGGGTGAATCAGTGGCCTAAAATATATTCCAATTAATCAACCCAAAAACTTAGTACCAAAATATTAAGCCTCTAGTTATCTTCAATCCTATAAGATGAATGCCTTCAAATACAATTATCAAATTTCTACTGCTCGGAATGCTTTGTTAAACCTCTTACTGTATATTTACAAAATAGGAGTCTATTAATTTACTAAAAGAAAGTAAATTATCTAGAGTATACCGATCAATCTAGTTAAGCTATGTGTAATGCAAAACACTAAAGTAATGAATCATAAACACATTGACACATGGATTTTTAACGTGGGAAACCTTGTTAAGGGAAAACCCACTTGGGACTGGTAACCCAAAATTTTCACTCTTTTGAAGTGAGCTCAGTTAAGAGCCAACCCTATTAAAGGCTACAAATATACTGTTAGGTGTGACCTTGTTAGAGGATTTAAAAGTTTAGTCTATCACTTGATATTGGGAATCTCTATGCTACCTTCCTTGATCAAACACTCACTTGGCCTATCAATAGGTAGCTGGAATCTCATGCTATCTTCATGATCAAAATTTTTGATACTCCTGTGGATGTATCTCAATATAGAAATGAACTTTAAATCCCGCTCGGTTAAGAGAATTTCTGTATCAATGGTTAAAATGAAACAGTATGATCTGTTCACATATACAACTTATAATTGTAGATTTTTAGATCTATTGTAATCTCATAAAGCTAATTTGATCAATATCTCTCTTTTAATACCTTTGCTCCACTTTGGTTCTAATCAGTGATGCTATGCTCTATTGCTCAGTGTCCACAAAAATCCTTAGCTTGATTGATCAGCACTGTATGAAGTTGCTCTTTATCAGTTTCTCTCTAGCATCCTCTTTTTCATTTACTCCCCTTAATTTTTAATGATTTAACTTTGTCTCTTAAATAGACATGATATCACCATTATTAGGTTCTTGATTTTATTGATCTTGGCATGATCCACAATTCTCTCCAATTAGATTTAAAGCAAAACTCCTATTTTATCTTGCAGAGATTTTCTTGCTAACTGGACAAAATAGCTTTAAATCCTTCACTTATCTTTGGTTTTATCTTGTCGATGAAAACAATGATAACAACCAGTTAAGTCTATATTTAGCTTTGCCAGCTAGATATTTTATCATTTCTGAACTCAAGTTAATTTCAGTGTTTTAACTCTTTGATAGCTTCGGTCAACACTCCAGTTCTCCTCAGGCTTCTCCGTCAGTTTACCGTGTGATTCTCGCCATTGGTTATGCTTGTTATTCTGCTTGTCGATAATGCTCGTCAGTGTTCTTGCTCAGGCATCACTGTGACTTAACTTTCAGTGATCTCTATCCGTCGGGTTCCAGTGATCGTCGGTGTTTGAAGTCACATGGTGAATGCTTGTCTTTTATGCATTACTAAAATCATAATACTTTAATCTCTAATTCTCTAAAGTTTTTGACACTTTGATTATAATAGATTAGATTATATCAAGTTGACATCAATGAAAATACAATCCATTAACTAATTTAATGTCTTGCATTATCCTTCTGTATTTCGGTGATCAACTTAACATATTCAAACATTCAATCAGTTACATGTCATCAATCTCTCCCTTTGGCATTGATGGAAACATACTACATTATCATACTATACTATCACTAATACAATATGAAATATACAATTTCATCAAGCTTTCCTATTGTAACTATTACAAATGTCTGGCTTTCGGTAAGCTCAAAAATAGATTTGATTTGTTTCTTGGAAAGTGGTTGTCTTCAATATTCAATCCCTTCACTGGATAGATGTAGCATCTTCTTCCCCTATTCTAATATGTGCTATACCTTTTCTATTCCTCTTCTTGATAATCTCTTTTTCCTTTGACAAAAATCTCTTTCTTTGTATGAACTCTCTCCCTTTTTTACTTCTCTCCCTTATATGGATATTTCATATGTAATCAATTTCTCTCCCTTTATGATAATGGAATAATCTATCCCTTTATCATATCTCTCTCTTTATCATATCTCTCCCTTTATGATAATGGAATAATCTCTCCCTTTGACAACAATGCCAAACAAAAACTTTTTATATGATCTATGTCATGTTCCATCCCTTTACATAATATATTCCTTTAATTTCCCTATCCATCAACAATACAATGTCTCTGGTGTTCGATGCATACTTGTACCTATTGTGTATAGATGTATCTGTTGTTGTTCATCTCAGTGTTTGCATCAACATGAATGATCTTCAGATTTATGTGTAGGCTGATGCAACCTCCTAGTCAGCTTACTGACTGATAGACAAGGGTTGGACCCCTAGCCTCTGTCTTAGGTACTCAAATGTATCCTTCGGTAATGGCTTGGTGAATATATCTACTAATTTTTCCTTTGATTGAACATATTCCAATATCACCTCCTTTGCTTGCACTTGTTCTCTTAGATAGTGATACTTGATATCAATATGCTTAGTCTTATCATGCATGACTGGATTCTTAGAAATGTTAATTGCACTGGTGTTATCACAGTAGATAATTACTGGTTCAAGAATATTCATATTCATACCTTCCAACAATTGTTTGATCCATGCAATATTTGAGTAGTTTTTAGCAACAACTACATACTCTTCTTCTGTAGTAGACTGAGAGATGCATCCTTGCTTCTTACTGATGCATGTGACAAGTCTATCACCCATGAAGAATTCTCCTCTAGTTGTGCTCTTTTAGTCATCAATGTTTCCAGCCCAATCAACATATGTATAGACTTGTAGCTCAAATTTTCCTTCTCTTTTATACCATAAGCCATAGTCCTCGGTGTTCTTTAGATATCTCGAAATTCTCTTAACAACAGTCATATGTGATTCTTCAGGATTAGGAGAGAATCTTGCAACTATTCCAACTGTATCTTCTATATCTGGTCTGGTATGAACAACATACATTAGTTTTCCAATCATTGATCTATATAAGGTTTGATTTACCTCATTAGATTTGTCTTCTTTTGTCAGCTTACATCCGGTAGCCATAGGTGTTCCAACTGGTTTTGAATCTTCCATCTTGAATATCTTCAACACTTCCTTGATGTATTTGGACTGAGTGATATATATGCCTGCATCTTATTGAAGAATTTGTAGACCAAGATAGAATTTGATCTCCCCAAACATAGACATTTCAAATTCCTTGCTCATTTCATTAGCAAAGGATTTGCATAATATTTCATTTCCCCCAAAAATTATATCATCAATAAAAATTTTAGCAATCAGAATGTTACCATCGATATCTTCTTTTAAGTACAGATTGTTATTTTCACTTGTTCTAACAAATTCAATGCTAATGAGATAGGAGTGAAGTCTTTCATACCAGGCTCTAGGTGCTTGTTTTAATCCATACAATTATTTATGTATTCTACATACCATGTTTCTCTTGTCTAGATCAACAAACCCTTCTGGTTTTTCAATGTATACCTCTTTTCAAGTATTCCATTTAGGAATGGAGATTTGACATCCATCTGGTATATTTTGAATCCTTTAAATGCAGCATAAGAAAGTAAGATTCTAACTCCTTCTAGTCTAGCAACGAGTGCAAAGGTTTCACCATAATCGATACCTTCTTCTTGTGCATATCCCTTGCATACTAACCTTGCTTTGTTTCTTGTGACTTATCCATTCTCATTCAACTTGTTTTTGAATATACATTTGGTACTGATGAAATTCTTGTCATCTGGTCTCAGTACTAGTGTCCATGTAATATTCTTCTCAATATTTTCTATTTATTCATTCATAGCATTGACCCATTTTTCATTTTCAAGTGCAGTATTAACATATTTATGCTCAAAATCACAAAGTAAACATCTGGTGTTTAGTGACTTACTTCTTATTCTTGTTCTAGCCTTTTTGTCTCCTATGATTTGATTCTGTGGATGATGTATTCTAACATACTTGGAAAATTTCAGTTCACCTCTGTGTTCTTCATTTTGATCAGCTTCTTGACCTTCATTATGATCTCCATCGCTTGGAACATCATCTTGAGGATTTTCTTGATTTTTTGGCAATTGTAGCCTGATGCTTGGGTTCAATGTTCTGTTGCTCGGGAGTGATACACTATATTGTAGTCCTCTGGTTCCTTTTTGCTTTCCTTATCATTATTTTCTTCAAATTCATCTATTTTCACATTTGCAATTTCAATGATTTTGTTAGATGACTTGTTAAGACATTTATAAGCCTTGCTTTTGGTTGAGTACCCTAGAAAGATACCTTCTTCACTTTTGCAATCAAGTTTTCCATTTTTCTCATCCTTCAAAATATAACATTGACTACCAAAGATTCTAAAGTAACTTACATAGGGTGTATGACCATACCAAATCTCTTATGGTGTCTTCTTTGTGTCCTTCTTTAATTATACTTTGTTTAATGTGTAGACAACAATACTGATAGCTTCCCTCCAGAAAGTTTGAATGATGCTCTTCTCAATCATCAATATTCTTGCACAGACAACAATTTATCTATTTCTCCTCTCATCAATTCCATTTTTTTGTGGTGTTCTTGGTGCATAAACTTGTCTTTTAATTCCATTCTCATTGCAATAGCTAGTGAATTCATCTGAAGTAAACTTTCCTCCTCTATCTGACCTTAAGTATTTCAATTTATTTTTACTTTGTTTTTCTACCATATCCTTATACCATTTAAACATCTTAAATGATTTCGATTTATCTTTTAAGAACATGACTATCATCATTCTAGAATAATCATCAACAAAGAGAATAAAATACCTATCTCCATAGTAGCTCTTTGTCCTCATGGGTCCACATAGATCTGTATGGACTAATTCAAGAATTGCATTAAATGTATGGGTTTTACTCTTGAAACTAGACTTTGTCATCTTACCTTTTGACAATTCTTGCACATAATATGCTCAGTCTTAGTAATGCTCGGTAAGCCTCTAACATTCCTCTTGTTGCTTATCTTTATCATATTGTCAAATTTCACATGACACAATCTTTTGTGCCGCAACCATATGTCTTATTTTCTAGCCATCAAACAAGCAATGTTAATGTCATCAAGATAGAAAATGTTACCTTTTGTCTGCTCACCGATTCCGATCAACCTTCTTGATTCATTGAATATGTTTGCCTTATTATTTTCAAATGCTACTTTGTGACCTGAATTGTTCAGCTGTGAAACACTTAACATATTATAATCCAGTCCTTTTACCTAGTAAGAATTTTCACATTTTATCATGTTATTCAACATTATAGTTCCTTTACCTTCAACTGGACAAGGTGTATCATTTCCCATTCTTATTGAACCACCATTATAGTATTCAAAAGTCTCAAACTTTTGTTTATCACTGGTCATATGGTGAGTGCAGCCACTATCTATGATCCAGACATTATTCTTACTAACCTTAGATATGAGTGCAGTTTCTACATACCTTTCTTTTTCTTCGTCTGAATCATCCTTCATGGCTACAAATACCATCTCAATGTCTTCTTCTAATTCGGTGTCAGTGTCATCAGCTTTGGTCTTAGCTAGATAACAATCTTTCTTCCCTTTGTCCTTGTAGTCTCAGGTATCTCTTCTTTCAAATTGTTGGTTTCTTCGGTAATCTCTATTATCACCTCTATCAAATTTCTTCTCATATTATCTGTCATTACCTCTGTCATCTTTTCTTCTGTTTGGACATCTTGCGGCAAAGTTTCCAACCTCTTTATAATTGAAACATACAAGTGGTAATTTACCTTTGTATCTACCTTTCCCTCTCTACATCTTCTGGCCATTAGTGCTTCAATCTCATCAAGTCCTTGATCCTCATTATCACTGTCACTATAATTTTTAATAGCATGTCTATGACTTGAATTACTTATCTTTAAAGAATATTTGAATGCAGATTCTATGGATGGTAAGACACTATTATCAAAGTTATTCATCTCAAATGAAATCAGTCTACCAATCAGACTATCTAGAGTAACTGTATTGTTTGCAACTGCTCTCATTTCTTGAATAGTAAAAACTCTAATAACATATACAAATAGTAAGGTTCTTAAGATTTTACTTACCATTGTCTCCTCTTCAAGTACACCTCCAACTCCTCGGATAGCATTGACTACCTCTTTGATTCTGCAGCTATACTGAGTGATATTTTCTCCTTTTATTTTTTAGTTCATCAAACCTCCCTCTTAGGCTTTCTACCTTGGCTCTTAGTACATTAGCATCTCGTCCATGTACCATATTCAACTTATCCCACATTTTCTTTGTAGAGGTGCAAATTTTTACATCTTCAAACTCAGCATCGGAGAGTGATGAGGCAAGTTCTATCATCATGCAATTATGCTCATGCTTTACTCTTAATTTCTCAAGAGTGTGAGGTCATGTAGGAAACACATATTCAATATCTAAGTATTGAACAATATAATTTCCAATACCTGATAGGTGGAGTCTTATTCTACTTTTCCATGATGAAAAGTTGTCTTTATTCAACTTGGGCACATCTCGTCTGTTCATCTTGTGATCTTTTTCTTGACCTGTTAAACTCCCTTTCTAAGCACACAAGCTCTGATACCAATTGTTAGTAATAACTGAGAGGGTGGGGGGGTGAATCAGTGGCCTCAAAAATATTCCAATTAGTACCACAATATTAAGCCTCTAGTTATCTTCAGTCCTATAAGATGAATGCCTTCAAATACAATTATCAAATTACTATTGCTTGGAATGCTTTGTTAAACCTCTTCCTGTATGTTTACCGAATAGGAGTCTGTTAATTTACCAAAAGATAGTAAATTATCTAGAGTATACCGATCAATCCAGTTAAGCTATGTGTAATGCAAAACACTAAAGTAATGACTCATAAACACATTGACACATGGATTTTTAACGTGGAAACCCTGTTAAGGGAAAAACCACTTGGGATCGGTAACCCAAATTTTTCACTCTTCTAAAGTGAGCTTAGTGAAGAGCCAACCCTGTTAAAGGTTACAAACACACTGTTAGGTGTGACCTTGTTAGAGGATTTAAAAGTTTAGTCTGTCACTTGATATCGGGCATCTCTATGCTACCTTCCTTGATCAAACACTCACTTGGGATGTCAATAGGTATCTGGAATCTCATACTATCTTGATGATAAAATTTTTTGATACTCATGTGGATGTATCTCAATATAGAAAGGATCTTTAAATCCCGCTCAGTTAAGAGACTTTTTGTATCAGTGGTTAAACTAAAATAGTATGATCTATTCACATATACAACTTATACTTGCATATTTTTAGATCTATTGTAATCTCATAAAGCTAATTTGATCAATATCTCTCTTTTAATAACTTTGCTCCACTTTGGTTTTGCTCGGTGATGCTATGCTTTATTTCTCGGTGTCCACAAAAATCCTTAGCTTGATTGATCATCATTGTATAAAGTTGCTCTTATCAGTAAACCTGCCAAACATGAAACACACATAGCGATCACTGCTCCATAATCTATCTTTACTCTATCTAACTTAGTAACCCATCAGTACAACCGTCACCCACTCCATTGTATATATTGTGTCCTATCTGACATTCATACATACACATATCACCCATGTCATGCATTTACTCATTGGATCTAATTATCCTTTTATGACTCGTGGCTGGTTGATGTATAAAGTCTTCCCTTTCTGAATCTAATTTCCACATGTCAACATTGCTAGCATTTGGTCCTTGCATATGACATAGAATTTTGGTTGGGGGCGATTCCTTGAACATGGTTAATAGATGGGGTCAATTTCCTTAACAAATTAGAGGGTATCACATGTATATATTATAAAGTACTGAAAAAAAATTCATAAAAATTATAAAATGTCCTTCAAAAAAACCAAAAAATTGAAAAAAATCTTCAAAATCTATAAAAATTAAAAATATATATTTAAAAATTAAAAAAAATAAAATGTCAAGTTTTGGCACCAGTTTCATTTTGTTTTCGCTTTCTATTCATTTTCCATCAATAAATTGTCCCTCGCAAAAAAGACATACATGTGAGCAGACACAATCAGGACAAGTGGAACCCCGCACTTCACAAATCAGGCATCAACATACACACTACCCAATCATGTCATCAATCAGGGAAATTGAACTTATCATACCAATCTTCTATCATCATCAATCAGTCATTTACCAAACCATCATTTGTCTTATATAGGGTGTAGTGAACTCAAAACAAGATGGTATTTGTCTTATACTAGTTATAACTCAATAAATTATATATTTATATTTAAGAATTTAAGTGTAAAATTATTATAAGATTAAATTAATAATAGTAACTTTATTAATATCTTAAACTTGTATACAAATATTAATATAAAGGTTATCATTAATATCATAAAATTATATAGAATGTATCAATATAAATATTAAAATTAATTTATAGAGTAATAATTTTATTTACAATTATTTGTCTTTTTTTAAAATTAAAAATCATCTATGCAAATAGATAATCAATGACCAATAATGAACAACAACAAATAAATATTTTCTAGTATATGAATAATTTCAATCTAAATATTTGTACAACTACTTCACACTTACAAGAATTGCATAATTTTATAAAATAAATTTTTCATATAATTTTATAAAGAGTTTAATAATTCATAATCATTTTTTTTATTTGTTACTATTAGAAAGATGTTATGAAAAAATTGAATTGAAGTAAAATAATGTTTTGATATTTTGTTAAAAAAAATTACATTTACATTAAAATATATGAATATCAAACTTTATATTAGATTATTGCTAGTATGTTCTTGATGGTTATGAATATTTGTATATGCAACTTGACAAACATGATTTTATAGTTTGATGTAGATTTGATTGTTGACCATTTCTATTAGAAAATAGAATGGTTTCTTATCTTTCCCACCTTACCCAACATATGGTGCCAATTTCATGGCTATTAAGCCTCACACATAACTCAAAAGCATATTTTCAATTATTTTTTTCTAGTCTCATTTTGGCAATGCTTACCATTTAAAGGGAAAAGAAGATAAACTTAAACTAGTTGAAATATTTGATCAAAGTAAAATCCAATAAGTAAGAATACCAATATAAAATAAAGCATTTATAGCACTATAGATATTTAAAAATAATTTATATAAGATAACAATCTTGAGCCATTTTAGTTTTTTTATATAAGTTAATCTAGAACTAAATTTTCTATTTTAATTTATTTTGTTGAATTTTAAAATTGGTAAGGAATTATTTTATTATATTTTATTTCACTATAGAAATATAAATCAATTAATAAAAATATGAATATTCTTTATGAGCAAACCATTTGCTCATCAATATTTAACAAATATTAATTCAAGTTCCCACTTTATAACTTTCAAAATTTTGCCTTGCATCTTGACCTTGCACATGGCGCTCGAGAATGGAGGAGGCCATGTCCCCCACCTATGCACCCTCTCCTTGATGCTTCAAAATGTCATTTACTGAGGACCCTACTACGAATCTTGAAGATGTATAGTCTAGTGGTTCCGCTGATTTCCTCCCTAGTAGCAATGATATCAGCCTTGAGGGAATTGATAAGTTGGAGCATGCACCTCCAAAGGAGATCCCAAAACCCAAGGCTTGGAAAAATGTGCTTGTCAATGGGAATCAAGGATAAATAGATCCATATTTAATCCTAGAGTGCTTACAAATAGAGGAACTACAATTATGGTGCTATACCTGGTTGTAGATTACATTGTTTCCTCAATGAATAATGCATTAGTTGGGAAATTCTTCTCTTTTAGGCCAAAAAACAATAAGTGCAATGTTAGGGGGGCTCTTCTTGTTTAAATTTATAGACAAGGATGACCTAGTTGTGATCCTCTCTAGGTCATGGGCCTATGGTAAACACTACTTATCACTTTGTAGGTGGAAACTAGGATTCAACCCTATTGCTGACCTAAGAAAAATAATGCTGGTGTGGGTTCGCATCTTGAGGGGTCCAATCAAATTATGGATGAGAAGATATTCAAATGGATTGGGAGCACTTTTGGTCATTATGTGGCTATAGATGATATGAAAGATACCAAATCTAGGTTAGTTGTTTCCCATCTATATGTTAATGTTGATATTATTAAGGATCTCTCTAATTTTATTACTTTGCAATCAAAGTTGGGAAAATGGACCCAAGTGTTAGTGTATGAAAATGCTACAGTCTACTTTTAAAAAGTTCCAAACTAGGACATATGATTTTAGAATGTAGAGTCCCTTTCGAGAAGCCTCTGAAAAAGAAAGAGAAATGCACCTCTCTGGTTGTTGGTGTTGCCGAGGAAGAAAAAAATAAAGGGGAAGCCTCAAAGGCAGAGAGTGAGGAGTACCCCTTCACTGAAGGAATTTTGAAACTAATGGAAACTTTCAACAAAACCACTACCCCACATGAGAAATAGAGTGCAAAGACTCCTAAAAGAGAGATACAATTATAGGAAGGGGAGATCCTTCATCCTACCACCCAAACACTAGTTAAGTGTTGGTGGAGGTTCCCATTCCTACCACTCTAGGAAGTTGTAAGGTAGCAGGAAAGGATGGATCACCCAAACCCACCCCTCCTAAAGCTACAGTTCTCTCCCCCTCACTAAGGAATACCTTCTCATCCCCAGGTGTATCCCTAAATAGTTGTGTTCAAATGGATGATGAGGGATGGACGACTCAAAAAAGGAAGACTAAGAATAAAAGGATTGACATTGGCTTTGAATTGAAGAATGGATGCCCCTAATAAAGGATTTTAAGGCATAAGGAAATAGTAAGGGAAGTCACTAATGGAAATTATAGGACCCTCAATTTAACAACTAAAATAAAAAAAATGAAATTCCTCTCATGGACTGAGGTGCTTAAGAAGTTACCATTAATAATATGCCCATAGGAACTGTAGTTTTTAGAAGAAGATAAAGACTTTTTTGTTGCAAGAAGTCAAGATGATGGAAAGCACCTTCAACACTATTGTTGAACATATTTTTCCTGGCTTCTATTTTATTATAATTAATTCTAATGGAGATTTGGGGGGATTTTTTACTAAGTGTGACTCTTTGAAGTTAAGAGGGACTTTATTTTCTCCTTGACTAATTACCTAACAATTAAATTTGCCTCTATGTGTAACTGATTTTGTGTGGTTAATGTTTATGGCCCTAACTCTTGCTCGTTCTGCAAGGAGGTATGGGAGAAGATATCTCTAATGGTCCTTAATGATCAAGGTACTCATTGGATGGTAGCTAGAGACTTTAATTCTCCATGTTACCCTCAGATAAGTAGGGAGGTTTGGTAGACTACTTTGACAACATGGAAGACTTGGTTGACTTATCAGTGGAACTTGTATCTTTGATATAGAATTGAAGGATTGAATATTCACTTTGTCCAATCATAGAAAGGGAGGTCATCTCATTTAGGTTAAACTAGATATATTTATTATCTCTACTATTTGGGATATTGGGTACAATGCTTCTCTTGGGGCCCTTCATAAGACGGTGTTATATCACAATCATATTCTTCTTGATTGGATGGAAATACAAACAACAAGACCTCCACCTTTCTATTATGAGATTAGGATTTCAGGGTCAAAGTTCAAATATTGTATTCAAATATGGTGGAACACTCCTATATGAGGGACTCTTATGAACGAAGTTGCTTAGAAACTAGACATCATAAAAAAAATGAAGGGATAGAATAATTTTATCTTTGGTGACATGTTTTGTAAGAAGAGGGAAATTAATTCAAAGTTGATACTTATACAAGAATTGATGGATAATAGAGATTATGTTTAAATGACACATAGAGAGGAAGAATCCCTAAAATAAAGTGGAAGGAAAATCTAAAGTAGGATGAAATTTAATAGAAATAAAATAACATAATGTAGTGGATGAAAGAGGGTGATAGAAACTTGAATTTCTTCCATAGTGTTAGAATATGTGAGGAATTATTGGCATAGATTTTCATTGATGTCAAAACCTCTTACTGACAGCCTGGGTGTTTCGGTTGGTGTTTGGCTTGTCTTGTTAGCTATCGGTGGTGTAACAGGAGCTTCCAATTACACATAAGGGAGATTCAGAATGAAGACATATCAGGTTTCTTGGTCTGTTAGAGGTATCATCAGCAAGAACATTCAAATTTCAATCATATTGGTGGTAACAACTATTTTGTGTATCTATCTTTTGTTCTTGGTTGTGGCGTTTAGATGGATTTGGTAAATGAAATGTGTATTGTAATAACTTAAGTCTGACCTATCTATCGTTCACATTGTATCATGTTACATTATCTTGTGTATGTCCTAAATCTAGGACCAATACCATGAATTAAATGTAAATTTAATATGTGTTTCATTATGGATATCACACGCTTGGTGTATAGTTGACATATGTAAGATCAGATACCGATATAAATAAAGATGAACCTTTTGTATCCAAAGTGTGTGTGTGTGTGTGTGTGTGGAGTATATGAGAAGTGACTATGAACTCATGCAAAGGAGATCCATGTCCGTGCAGAGAATTTTGTAGATCTTAGAGGTCAATTTTATTCCTTTTCATATCTTCAGCATTGAGCCCCTATGTATCAGCATCAAGCCCTTGTGTATTGGCAGTGAGCCTTTGTATCAAATCATCTTTCAGTGTCACCTTAATAAGTGTTTTTACATTTCATGAGAATTAGCTTCTACATGGTTTTACCCAACTTGGGTTTTCCATGTAAAATCTTTTTCTCTCTATTTCAGTATTCCTATACATTTCATGTTTATATTTTCTGTGGATGTTTAATGTGCTAAACTGATAAATCTTAAGTTATTATTGGAACTATTTAAGTGTTAAATGAAAAAGAGAAATTTTTGTAAAGTTGTGTGGGAATAACTGATTCACCCCGCTCCCCCCCTCTCAGTTATTTGGCATGTTCAACAATTGGTATCAGAGCCCAGTCCCTTGCAAATAGAGCTTAACTACTTGAGGGAGATCTTGGAAGTTTGAATAGACAGAAGGAGGTTTCTAATCTGAAGAAGAATGATAGATCATATTGAGTGATATTGAAGGTATTGAATTAGAAAATGAAGAACTAAAGGAAAACCTAATGGAAGAAAATACATGAATTGCTAAACTAAGATATCCTATTAAGAAATTCAAAGAAAGGCACAAATAAGTTAGTCAAGAGTTAAAAGAATCAAAGAACATAATTGCAGAAATAGAATAATAACTATCAGAACTAAAATAATCAAGAGATAACTATGTAGATCTAATTCCGAAGATAAAAGTAGATGATGAACAAATTCAGAGAGAAGATCCCATCAAATCTAGATAGAGGTAAAACTCAAAGAATGCTTGGATAACAAGGTTTGGACTAGAAAATACATCAGAGGAATGAAAATTGACTGAAGAACATTTGAAGGAAATGATCAAGAACAGTACAAAGCAGAATGCAAAGTTAGAACTGGAATTAATTAAGCTGAAAGAAAAATCTAAGACATATGGAAGAAACACTATCTTGGATAAATTGATGAGCCTACCGGAAGTATGAAATAATAAATAAAATATAGGATTCATTGGTGAAAGCTCAAAACAAAATGAAAAAGGAAAAGAAGTAATTATTGAGGAAGATGCAAAAGTTGAGGCAACAAGTAATAATCATAACACACCTACAAAGAGGTTACCGGTGAGACAAATGAATGCTCAAAGGTATTTATCTTTTAATAGTTTATTTTACATTTGCAAAAAAAATTGGTCATAAAGAAATAGATTTTGAGATGAGAAGAATTCAAATAACACAATGCAATAAATGTCATAAATTTGGTCATGAGGAGAATGGGTGCAAAATTCAAGTTTCCAATCAGGAAAAGGGGAATCTTATGAATATAAATTTTCATGGAAATTGTTATGTGTGTCATAACTTTGGTCATAAAGAAAGTCAATGCAAAGTGAAATCATTGATATCCAGAAAAATTAATGTGAATTATTTCAATCGTGGACAGATAGGTCACTATGCTAAATCATACAAATCTGACAAAACATAGACATATATTGGAAAGATAATCATGCTACAGAATCTAGTGGATCTAAGAAATAGAGTATGGAATGGAGAAATAAAATATGGTGGTACAAAGGTTTCGATGGTACTAGATACCAGTGTTGGTCCTACTGGTAACTGAGTAGAGAGTTGTGGCTCATGGGGGTATCGAGCAACCTGAATCTTACACCTCCCCTACTACAGAGTGGTATTAGTTGCAACTAGGTTATTACTAAAGGAAAAGGAAAAAAATTAATGATGAAAATAATTTTTTTTGAATGATTGACAAGAAAAGTACATTGATCATGTCAGTAATAATCAATTCGAGTGGGATATGTCAGTTTCGTGGATCTTTAAAATGTAAAATATTTGGATCAATTGATAGTGTAGCACAAAGGCTATTCATTTGAAGAGTTGTAGAGAACTTGAGGATAGGGAACTTGTGAAGAATCATGGTACCTAAATCAATTTCTCATGATAGTATGAAAAGGAAAAGGGAGAAAAACATAGAGCTAAAAGAATTTGATCAGGAACGGATAAAGAAATTGGAGTTAGGATTACCAAAAGAAGGAATGTAGAAATTTAGAGATATAGGGCTCAACATTTGGGGAGATTACCATGTTATGATAACAAGGAGTTCATCTTGTTCATGTTGAAGCGATTTCAGGGTGAAACATTGATGTTAGGCAAATCATGCATCATAACAAGGGAAGTAATCAAAACAATTAATGGTCTATGTAGTGATGGTGAAATTCCTACAAATAATTTGGCCAATTATGAAGAGGTGGAAGCCCTAAAAATAATCAGAAGGGATCAACATGCATTCATAATTCATTCTATTGATGATCCTATTGTAAGTTATGTTGCATACGACATGTCTTACAAAATTCAATTCCATAATCGTGATGGGTCTACAGCTACCATAGCTGTGTACATGACATTCAAGATGTTGCATGAGGGTGTTGACATGGATTTATGAAAAATATTGCTAGACAACTTGTTTTTGAATATAAAGATGACAGTAGAGTATAACTATGGTTTCTATTTTGGATCATTGGTTATGTGTTTTGTATTTTACTTCATGGGCTCTTTACCTGGCAAAGAAAATATTGTATGGAGAACCAACATCCCTATCGAGAGACAGATTTATGTTACTCAACTAATGGAGATGATGATGAAGACCAAGATTAGAGGTATGCATGATTATAGAAAGAATTAGATCAGTTGTTATTTTGTCATTAATGTCAAGCAATTGATTTCTAGTTCATATTGAATTGCCATATCTTTCAGATTTGATTTAATTGGGCAATAGATAAAAATCAGACAATGATAAGATCATCTGTAGATAATTGGTTTCTAATTTATCAAGTTGGTAAAGCATATTGAGAAATTTGGTAAGACTAAAGAGTTAAGTTACCAAGCAGAGAGAGTCTATCGTTAAAGGGTTATGAAAATTGGTCAGGACACTAAACATTGAAGCACCCAGTAGTGCATGTTAGTCACCGAACTGAGATTTGTAACCACCCTAATTTTCTCTTCTCTGAATATAGACCCTATTTTCCCTAAGTGTGATCATACCCCCAATTATGTCAAAACAATCCTTCAAATTACTGGCATAATTCATTCAAATCAAAATTTAATTTCCTAAGCGATTTAATCACTAATTTACACTAATTACTTTACCCAATCCAATCAAATCAATTCAATTCAATCAAAACATGGCTAAGGTGATTAATTGAAAGGAATTAAATAAAATCCTAATTATACCTCATCACTTGCAAAAATCAATCCCCTAGCTTAATTAATTCAATTTGGCTATAGTCCTAATTTATTATTACAAAGCAATGAATAGCTTAAATAATTAATTAAAATCTCTATTATTGAGTGAATATATTATTTACATATTTAATTTCATTAATATTCTCTCTAACCTAACCAATCTCAACTACCTAACCATGATTTCAAACTCATCCCAACCCCTTCTCACATGCTAATTCTTCTTAATTAGCTAATTAACCCTAATTAGCTAATCCCCCCTCCACTCATTCTCTCTCCTCCCATCTCTATCTCCTTAATCACCTATCTTAAGCCTTAATCTTAATCCTAAGCTACCCCTAAGCTTGTCACATTCCTAATTTTTTTATTAGGAATTCAACCCTCCCTCAAAAGTCAAAGTTCTCAAGCTTGACCTTAAACCCTCACCCATGCCTCATAAATGCTTTCATAAATGAATCATTAATGCCTCTTACACATTCTCTTCCAAACTCCTCATTCATGAGTCTTACACCCTCATTAATGGCTTCCCTTCTAGAGTCTTCTCCCCTTCCTCCATTTCTTCTATAAATTGGATGGTTTTTGAGCTCAAATGGCCTTGAAATTTAATAGTTGAAAGCATCCTTATGCTGCCCATATTTGGAGAGTTGAAAGAGAAAACTTATGTTGCTCATATTTTTAGGGACTTAAATTTATTTTTAGCTCTAATAGTTGAATTGTTATAATATTTCATCTTGGAGTTTAAAATGGACTTTTCTTGAGTATATTAGATTAATTTCATTTGAATCTTCCATTCTAGGTTGTTTTTGTCACTGACTTATGCATAATCTGAGGGCATATTAATGCATTCTTCAAACTCTTCTTAGATAGGAAGCAATAGGTCGGTTTTGGTGATTAATGTCAAACCCTTGCTTTTTATGCTTTTTCACTAATATAATGACTTATTGAAGTGTTGTGTCATTCTCAACAGGTGCATAAAATCACACACACAAGAGTTAGCTACCAAACATAACAGATGTGAGAAACAAGGATAAGAATGCATTTAATGCAATGCTAAAATGATCTGGAGGATTCCAATAATGAAAAGGAAGTTGGTTACAAAATCTACGCACGGGAAAATTCAAGGAAGAAATCTATGGTATAGATTAAGCAGTAAAAGTAAAAGTTTTATTTCCAATATAAGTGCAAGTTCTGAGGTGATGTCGAAGTGGCTAACCGAGTTTCAAGTCCACTAAATTAGTTCAAAAAGGTTAATCTCAGGACTGAGCATGATTAAAGGAAAACCTAATCAAGCATATTAAGAGGAACAAATAGAGTCTATTTAAAGGATGAATTTGAAGAACAAATGGCTAGCAAGTAGAAGTGTTGAAGTGCTACTGAGTAATGCAGTGAAGAGAAAAGAAGTGATAAATATCAATCTAAGCAAAGAGATTTATGAAGTGTTGATGCCAGTAGCCAGAGAGAGAATAAAGGGATCTGATCAAGAAAGAGGTAGTTACATTTTTACAGATCATTTATATACTATTTCTTATTTTCATTTGTGACAGAAAAATCTCTTAACCGAGTGGACATAAAAATCTTTTGTAAAATCCTTGAGAAAGATGACATTCTAAAAGAGTGTTCAAAAACCTCTAACCAGGCCACTCATAACAAGGTGAAGATCTTAACGAGTGTGAGGTAAATCCCCTAACAGGGTCACATTTAGCAAATGTGTATTGTAATTGTTAACATGATAAGATTTTAACCGAGCATACTTCAAAAGAGTATTTTCATTTATGGGTGGCAATTCCCACGGAGGTTTTTCCCAAATTGGGTTTCCTCATTAAATATTTTGCAAAATGTGTTGAATGATTCATGTGCATGTTATTTACTATTTATGCATGTTACTTCTTAAGTTATTTGAGATATTTGGTGATTCAGTTGTTGTTGTTGTTTATCCTACAATGTTGAATCAGTGTTAAGTTTTTAAGTATTAAGTATCATAGTTTTTTGATTCACCCCTCTCTCAGTGATCCAACAATTGGTATCATAGCTAAGTACTCCAAGAGATAAGTTTAAAAGGAATTGAGTTAAAGATATGAAGATGTATAAGACTGACACAAGGAGGGTAAGGATAACCAGGGCCCAAGGTTCTCCCAACTACCAAACTAGCTTGCAGAACAACTAGGAAGAAAAAACACAGAAAGTGAGAGAAAGAAAGTAGAATATTCTTATTATTTAATAAAACATTATACATTCAGGGATGTAAGTATTGGAAATAATGGTAAATGTGTACTGAGAGAGGAGGGGTGAATCACTACCTCTTAAATTTTTAGTTAATTAACCTTTAACCTTATGTAATCAAATCTTTTCTTTACCGATCATATCTGATGTTCTTTCTTTACACATGTGATATAAATTCATAATCTTAATTGTATGTAGGCATTCATAGAAACATTCATGAAAGAAATAACACATAACACAAGATGTGGTAACGTAGAAAACCCCTGTTAGAAGGTAAAATTGCGATGGGGATGGAACCCACAAAAACTTCACTATCTGCAGACTAGAAGGGGTCGGTTAAGGATTACAATTTGATCACTTCTCATGATCTACCCTGTTAGGATTATTATGTGGAGACTGGTTAAGGTCTACTCTTTTATGAGATTTAGCAATAATGTTTAGTGTGCACTCGATTAAGATATTTACAATATTATTGTTAAATGATTTGCTACACTTGTTAGAATGCAGACAAAAATAATCATTGACCTGAGTGTATGCAATATAAAATTTCTAATTACATATCCATTAAAGTTTTACATGTACAAAGTATCACCTAATGTGATTTATTAATACCTCTTGTTGCTTGGTAGCCTTGGTTCTTGGTTCTTGATAACCAAACTCATCTTTTGTTGTTCTGCTTCTTGAAACTCTCAGTATGATCCATAGATGTGCTTGTTGGCTACAATCATCCTCTCATCCATCTCAAATGAATGATTACAACATCTATTTATATAATAGATTAACCTAATTTAGTTTCACATATTACAAAACTAACTCTATGATCAAAGGTTTACAACTTGACCTTGATCTCCTAGTTTGCATGTATTTAATCAGTTAGACTGATTTAAAAAATTACAATTATATTTCTTGTTCCTCAAGAAATGGTTTTAAAAACAAATCAAAAATCTAAAAATAGAATATAACTATTTTATCTAACGTGGACGTCATATCCACTTTTCTCAGGATATAACTAACTTTTGGTGTTTCATGCTTGGTTTGCTCTGAAATCAGTTTGACTGTCTTTCGATGTTCCTTTGTTGAATTTTCTGTTGGGTTCCCTTGCTATCAAGTTCCTTTGTTTCTTCTCTTTTGGTTTATAGTGTAACCTGCTTGTCGGGTTCCTCTGTATCATCTTCGGGTTGCACATTTGGTTTACACTGCAAAACTTGTGTCATCAGGTTTCCCTTTACTTAGAACTTTCAGTCTGAATTGAAACCTGAATTTCGGTGTAGTGTAACCGATGGTTCATAACAATTGTTTTCTCTTTGCATACTAATGGAAAAAATTATGTCATCAATCTCCCCCTTTGACATTAGTATCAAAAACTAATATGTGCAAAATACTAAAGATTTATAGCATGTACACCATGTATATTACTTAGTTATTTCATGACCCCCCCTATGCATATACCAGTATAGTATAGTATATGTGTATATGCACTTTTCTTTGTACTATCTCTTCCTTTTCCCTTTTTTTTTACTAAATGCTCTGTACAAATCATTTTCCTTTTCTCCCTTTTTTGATAGTAAGGGCAAAGGTGTATACCTATAGCTTATCAAAAATATGAGAG
>MU223167.1:1121425-1187291 GCA_018584345.1 Thuja plicata | reverse complement strand
TTTTGATAGTAAGGGCAAAGGTGTATACCTATAGCTTATCAAAAATATGAGAGTGAGAGGTCTTCATTTCCTCCATCATCTTCTCCCATTTCTCCTTTAAATTCTCAAGAGCCATATGCTCTAATGTGATCATGGCATGCATGTCATAGATGATGTCTGCTATAGACATCTCAGGGGTGGCAACTAGATATCTTGCAAAACTTATGTGTTGTTGCAGAAGTGTGAGGTTTGGTAAAAGTTGAGCCTGTAGCTCGGTAACCTCTTCTTGAAACTATGATTCTTCTTCCAAAATTTATTGTCTTAACTATTTGATTTCAATTATCTTCTCATAATGCAATTTTATTGCATTTCCATATGTGGTTAGACTTTGAGCACTTGCATTTAGATCGGAATCGATCTTTGCAATCTTATCATTATTATCCTTTGTGAATTTCTCCAAAGTGCATAGCTTTTGAATTAAGGAAACTACTTCAGTAATGATTGGATCTAACTCATTTGTTAATTCTGAAAGCTTTACCTTATTTTCTACCACTTCTTGGCTGATCTTTTCTGTCAATTTTAATTGGAACTTATGTTCTTCTTGTTCCTCAATCACCTTTTCTACATCCACATTCTATGTTGTGACGACATCGGTGAGAATAATAAGTTGATCCAAAATGGGGGCATTGTGATCAACATCAATGTCAGGAACTATTTGTTGTAAGATATCTCTTGTATTTTCCAGCACTAGAGAATCTTTGTGTTCTTTTCTTAGCTTTTCCTACATTGCTTTTCTTTGACATATCTCTTCATATTCTATGAGAGATTCATAGTCTAATGTGGTTGGATAACATTTTGGTATTTCAATATTTTCATCAAGTGTGACCTCTAACCTACTCTTTTTGGTTTTATTCTTCTTCTTTTGTGATGCACCTGTATGCAAAACCATAGCCATTTTCTCTTCTTGGTTTGATGTGCTGGAGGAAGGCTTATGTGGTGTTGTACCTTTTTCTTGATGCTCAAGGTTTTCCTTTTGGTTGTCTAAGGATGTCTCCTTATCTACCTTCAGTGTATCTATAGCTTCACCTTTGGTGTCCTTAGGCGTGGTATCAACTGTCGTATCTTGTTCACCTTTCTCTTTTTGCACTTTATTTGTATCTTTAATTTGTGCATCTTTTCCAGTGATATCTCCATCTTTTTTTTTCCACCAATGACTACCTGTTCATCGGTTGTATCCTTCTTTTCATCAGATGTATCTTTTTGTTCATCATTACCCTTATTCTCAGGTATATTTTCTTCCTTCTCTGGGGATTTCTCCTTTTCCGAGATAATGTTGATAGCTTGTATCAACTGTGGTATTTGTCGTGGTGTGTCTATCTGTAATGCCCCACCATGGAACCAAGGAGAACTAACCTAAACATGACACTAAGTTTACATAATAATTTTTTTTAAAAATGTTTACAAACAATAATGATAACAATGCGTAAGAAATACAATGAAGTAAATGACATACAAATAAGTACAACTCAACATAGATAACATTTCTCAAGGGTTCCTTGATGTAGAATTACTTAAGTAAAATAATCTATGAACAAAAAATATAAACAACTAATATAAAGGATGTATCATCTAAATCCAATAACATACATCTCATATAATAAGATTGCATATACATCTGATACCCAAGGTATACAACATAATCAACATCCACTGCACAAGTTGCAGGGTATGCAATAATACAAAACATTACAATACAATACATCCTCCAAAGGATGATAACCAATATCCACATATGGTACAAGTATACAACTCATGTAACTGAACAAGTCTCCAAAATACTGAGAAGATGAAATAGCAACAAGGATCATCCAAGCATGAAAAAGAACCATCGGAATCTCAATGGTAATAAGAATCACTACTACCCGACCGCTTGGAACCAATGGTCCACTCCCACCGTGCTGAGGAGATAGTAATAGGATCACTCACATGGGTATACAACAAGAAGGAAACATCAAGGTATACATGAAATCATACATAATAGTATAAGAAGATCCTAGAAGTTATCTAAACCAAAATAAGGAACTCTAAACAATACCAGAGGTAACCGATGGATGTAGGATAACCTAAGCTGTATATAGGGGAGTGTCATCACATAAGTCTACCCTTGAGTTACCATAGTAGTCCCTCTTGGACCCTGGCCCCCAAGTGTCTCTATGTGGATTAGTAATCCTTTCGTGATGACAAGGATCCCAACTCTCTCATCCTATCATGTAATAAACTCAAGGCATGGGTAGAGACTCAGTTATCTTATTAGTACATTTTAACCCCTTAATGTTTCATAGTTTCACTTATTAAGTAACTTTGCAATGAGATGCTCTAGTAGCCACTTAGGACCTTGGAACCATTGCAAGCCACTTCCCATATATACACTTAGTTAACCTACCTAGGCACATAACCAAAACACATGAAGGTATAAATAATCTCAAATCGCATCTTGCCCATACAGGATCACACAAGTTCTCGAATAACCATACAATTAATAGTACCCTCATAAGGTCATAAAATACAACATAACTAAATTAGGTTGGGTATAAGATAGCAAGACCCTGACATCATCACAAAAACATGAACTCACATCATATAAAATGTCATGAAGCAACAAAACCCCAAAACCTCTGGTTTTACATCCTAAAGGTCATCTATCCCAAACAAATACCCAAAAATGAAAACATGTCATACAAGGAAAGAAAATATAGTTCATTCTGATAATCACTTCAAAATACAACATGCATGAAAAAGCACTTTCAGAAGGAACTATTCAAGTACAAGTAAAATTCACATCTTTAGAAAGATTAAATTCAATTTTCAGTAATAGCATAGCGATAAACAAATTTATAATATCCCAATTATCCAAATTCATTTACAATTTAAAATTACTAACAAAATTATAATTAAATCTCAACACAGGTACACACTAAGTCCACTATAGGTTTTATTCTTTAATAAGAGAGATTGAAAAATTTTCTCAGCCCTTTCGCATATGCTCACGTCCTCTGGTCATGCCTTTTTCGGTCGAATCTCTTGATCGACAAATTTTGCTCTTTTCTAAAACTAAGTACGTGGATGCATCATGCAAAATAGATGGAAATGAGGGAGCTCTCTGGTTATGCATTTGTTTCTAGGAAAAAATGAGCAGAAAACAGTCGTCGGATCTCATTATCGGTCAAAGAAATTTGTTGTAAAACCCTTTTCTATCAAAATAGTGAACCGGTTCTTGGCGTTGGTTCCTTCTTCCCCTAGATCTTCCTCTAGGGATTTTCCATGGGAGAAGAAACCGTTTGTGCTGGTTCCTCAAAATCCTAGCTTGCCTCAAAGAAATGGTGATATGAGAAAAGTACCTAGCTCCACAGACATTATCCCAAAGGTTGGAATATACTCCCCGCCTCATCCCAGGTATGCTGAATCTAAGGTATTTTTTCCCTCGCAGAGACCGGTTCATAATGTTGTAATGCAACATGTCTCCTCTGGCAGTCCCATTCTAACCAAGCATGTTGTGCTGGGTAAACATCATGAGCGCCCTGTTTCAGGTAAAATTTACTCCCCCCCTCATAGGTGGGCCAAAGATTCAGAGAAAGAAACAAATGATAGGACAAATTCACTTCCACAAAATATTAAAAAGTTTAAAATTGGTGTTTCTAACCCTAACCACAGAAAGAAGAATTTTATAAAAAAATGGATTAGTAGGTAGGATTCAGAATATGTGTGCAGAGTATGGCTTGTTTTGCAGATGGAATAGTATAGGGGCATCGATGGAGAAAATTACGGAATGGCTTACAAAAAAATTGGACAATAAGGTATGTATCACTATCCTCCAAGAAAATTTTATGTATGTGGATTGTTCTAATAGAAAATTAAAATAAAAACTAGTAGCAGAAGGATGCCCAAAATTTATAAATGTAAGGTTTTTTACCCAGTATTGGTTCCCTATGTTTAATCCGAATGAATTAGACCTTATGGTGGAAAAGATTGTTTTGATTAAAAACTTACCAATCGAACTATCTAAGGATGATTCCCTTCACAAAATAGGCAATGGACTAGAAATTGTTGTGGTTTTATAGACTCTAAGGATGCTCATATAGAAAAAACCATTATTGTAAGTATGAAACTCAATGATAACCTAAATGAGCCTATGGAAATTTTGTGCAATTCTAGATCGATCATTATACACCCTAAAATTGTTGATCATGATTTTAATGAAAAAGAATGAACTCTGGATAAATTTTCTATGTCTAATTTGGATGAAGACAAATATAATGGGAGTTTTAACTGCTCTTCCTCCAATTAGTAATGGTTATAAGAAGCTAGATAATATTTCCAATATTGACATCGATTTTCTCCCCAACACTGGGGGTTTTAAGATTCTGAGTGAGGATAGGAACATGGAAGCCCTTTCTTCTCCTGGCATTAAGGACCTTTCATTGGATATACATCCCATCATCAACAATGGTCCTATTGTTAACCAACTTTTAGATTCTAATAGATATCAGAATGGAGATATTAACTCAGAGAAAGGTAATCTTGATGATGCTTCTTCCTCCTCTACCCCACTAATTAGGGAGGATCCCTCCTTTGAAGCCTGTGAAATAAGTAAGGATTCTGCTAGAAGAATTGAGGAAGATAGGATTATCCTAGATTATGTGTGTGAGGGTTTAGTGAAGGATCTTATGGATAAATTTGTAGAGGAAATATGTGACGTAGAAGAGATTGTTCAACAGAGAGAACTATTAATTAAGGAATGTTTGGCCCTTGATTCCCCTTTAACTTTAAAATAATTACAACAATTTTCAGAAGAGGATGCTCAAATAAAGAAGGGGAATATTGTTCCCCTTGGATTTGTCTCTCCCCTATCGAGAAATTTTTTTCTGGATTGTGCTAAGATTATTAAGAAGCGTGGAAGAAAATCCACCCAAGAGCTATGGTTGATAGTAGGGGAGGCTACAGGTCAAGTTGAAATCACTAATAATGGTTGGGTGCTTCTACCCGAGGGAGCCAATTTTGGTTCTCCTCTGGTGGTTGGGAAGATTAGTGTGGTTCCTTTGAGTTTTGTTTCCAAGGTTCCTGAGTTGCCCCCAGATTTTGGGCTCTCAAAGGAAGACATATCAGATGGGTCACAGATCAATTTTTTGTCAATCTCTAATGATCAGGGGACAAAATCTGGTGAGCATGACCAAAAAAAGAATGAGGTTAAGATCATCTTTGATTATGTTGGTGATACCCTACCTAATGAACTCCTTGATAGTTGTATGGATGAAATATGTGATAAAGAGGAATTGTTACTATAGAGGTCACTTCTTATCAAAGGCATTGAGGAGATGCAAATTGTAGATGATTCGATGACCATGGCTAATATTTTGGTTGAAATAGATGATTTAGAAACTAGGGATCTAGAGTCCTATGGAATTGCCTACACACAGATTAGTAAAGAGACACCAGATTGTGGTTGGATCCCAAAAAATAGGGGTAGGAAGTCTAATGGGGAACTTAGGATTAGAGATGGAGAAGCTTCTTGTCAAGTCAAAATTATGACTCTCTTTAATGTTGGGAAGGGACAGGGCCTTCCCAAGGGGATATGAACATCCTATCATGTAATTTTAGGGGTTTAAATTCCCCTAAAAAGCAGCAGATTCTTCACCGCTGTATAAATAGAACTAAGGTAGAGTTAGTATTAATTCAGGAGACAAAGATGTGTAGGGAGGAAGCAGTTACTTTTAGTAAGAAACTTGGATTCAGAAACCTAGAAGAGTCATAGGCTATAGGGGCTTCTGGGGGTCTAGCTATTATCTGGGATCCTAGATCCATCACCTTCCTTATCTTGGAAAAACACCAAAATTGGATGGCTAGTCAGGTAAGGAATTTTAGAAATAACCTGGTTTTCAATCTTATTAATGTGTATGGTCCTACACAATCAAAAGATAAACTCCTAGTCTAGATAGAGATTGAAAACTTCCTTGGTGATCATCCTAACCAACTAAGCCTAATTGGGGGATATTTTAACACCATCACTAACATCTCTGAGAAGAGAGCGGGTAGCACTATTCTACCTTAGGCTGCTAATGATTTTAATGAATGGGTTTCTAGAAACTCGCTACTAGAAATTCATACGGAGGATAATGCCTTCACATGGAACAACCGGAGGAATTTTTTTTGTAATATTGTAGAAAATCTTGACAGATTCTATATCCATGGGAGCTTGACTGAGGTTAATGCAACCTTTAATGCACAAGTACTCCCCATTTCTGGTTCAGACCATTACCTTGTCTAGTTACAAATTGCTATTGACTTTAGGCCAAAGAATTGTCCTTTTAAATTTGAATAGATGTGGCTACAAGATGAGAAACTCCTAGATCTCATTAAACATTGGTGGGGGGAAGCTCAGGTCTCTGGGTCAAAAATGTATATAGTAGCTAGTAAACTTAAGATTATCAAAAGAAAACTGCTAGAATGGAATTCAGAGAAATTTGGTAACATTTTTCAGAAAAAAAATTGGCTTTAGAGGAAAAACTGAAGGAGGTAAACGCACAGATGATTAGCTCCAGAATGGATGAGACTTTATACCTCGAAGAGAAGTCCCTCCTATCTGAATATGAAGATATATTATCCAAAGAAGAGATCTTCTGGTGACAAAAATCTAGGGAATCATGGTTAGAAGCAGGAGAAAAAAACACAAAGTTCTTTCACAATAGTACTAAATAGAGAAGAGTAACAAATAGAATCATAAGGATTAGGACAAAGGAAGGGAAGGAT
This sequence comes from Thuja plicata, assembly GCA_018584345.1. Lineage (NCBI taxonomy): Eukaryota > Viridiplantae > Streptophyta > Pinopsida > Cupressales > Cupressaceae > Thuja > Thuja plicata. Next base: position 1,180,508 of record MU223167.1, on the reverse strand, counting down.
CTCCATCTACCTTCAAAGATAGGGGAGGAAACATTTAAATATTTTAAGAATATATTGAATAACACAGGATCCTCTAAGCTATGTGAACAGAACAAGATGCTCAAACATATCCCAAAAATTGTTACAGCCCAACACAACAAAAGTTTATTGAAAAAATTTATAACTGACAAAGTAAAGGATGCCTTAATGCGTATGAACCCTGACAAATCACCAGGGCCAGATGGCTTCCCAGCTGCCTTCTATCAGAAATGTTGGGATTTCATAGGAAAGGAGGTTACAGAGGCACTAGAAGGGGTTAAAAACTCTGGTAAAATCTTGAAAGAGGTTAACAATACTTTTCTATCCTTTATTCCAAAAAAGGATAAACCAGAAACTCTTAATGGTTATAGACCAATAGCGCTCTGTAATACTTTATACAAACTACTTTCTAAATCTTTAACTAATAGGCTCCAAAATCTATTACCCTTGTTAATTAGTGAGGAACAAACTGGCTTTGTTCCTGGCCATTCAATATATGATGGAATTATTATAGCTCAAGAAGCTATTCATTTGGTTCAAAAAAATAAATCTCCGTGCATGCTGATAAAACTAGACATTAAAAAAGCATATGACAAAGTTGATTGGAGATTTCTGTGTAAATGTTTGGAAGCCTTTGGTTTTGCAAAAAGTTGGATAAACCTTATATATGAATGTATTTCTACATGTATGTTCTCTGTCTTGTTGAATGGCACCCCGAAAGGGTTCTTTGAAATATCTAGACGAATCCGATAAGGGGACCCTTTGTCCCCATATGTCTTTACGATTATGGATGATGCTTTGGGGAGGGCTATACATTCACAGCAAATTGAAGGAAATATCAAAGGTATCATGATTTCTAGTAGTATGGAACCTACTAACCATCAAAAATTTGTTGATGATACCATGCTTTATGGAGCCAACAAAGTTGGCGAAGCTAAAATGATTAAATCTATCCTTGATTTCTACACCGCTGCCTCAGGGAAAGAAATCAATGAGAGCAAATCTGAAATATATTTCTTTAATACACCTCATAAGATATCTCAGCAAATCTATAGAAGTCTAAAATTCAATCCTGGAAGTCTCCCCTGCAAATACCTTGGTTTACTGTTAGACAAGGGAACAAGAACAACCTCTCTCTGGAACCCTACAATAGAAAAATTAAAATAAAAGTGAACTCTTGGAAAGGCAAATGGCTCTCTTTAGTTGGCTGAGCCACAATGGTAAAATCAGTCTTGGCCTCTATGCCAATCTACCAGTTAGAATATATTAATCTCCCTAAAAAAAAAATAAAAATTAAATAAACACCTAAGAAATTTCTTTTGGCAAGGAACGAGTGATGTAAATAAATATCCATTGAATGCATGGGATAAAGTTTGTTGTCCAAAAGATGAAGGGGGAGTGGGTATTAAAAACATAGGGGATCAAGGGAAGGCATTATGAGCTAAATTAGTTTGGCATCTTTATAATAATCCACAAGCTAAGTGGGCACAAATTTTAATATCTAAATACTTAGTTGATAATAACCCAATAAATATATTTAGGGAAAAGAACCCACCTAGAGGCTCTAGAATCTGGAATTTTATGTTAGATTGTCGTCAGATTATTTCTAGTAAACTTACCTGGAACCTAGGAACTGGGGAAGATGCTCTCTTTTGAGTAGATTCTTGGGGAGGGTTTGAATCTTTGGATAAACTACATCTAATAAGGTCCAGGAATAGACTAGAAACCTCTTTGGGCTGCTTTGTTAAAGATTACATTACAAAATCAACTAACGGTACAGGTTGGGAGTGGAAAGAATTTTCTGCTGTCAACTTACCTAGGGATGAAGTTTTTCTCCTTTCTGAGGCATTAAAAAAGAGATGTATAGTTCTCAATGGTGGAATGGACACCTTCGTATGGGATGGAGCCAATAATGGAGAATATAACTCGAAGGATGGCTATATTACTATAAGAAGAAAACAAACTAGGCCAAAGACATATATACCAACAAATCTTTGCTAGAGCAATTATTGTCTTCCTAAGGATGGTATTTGTACTTGGATTTCCATGCATCAAAATCTACTTACAACAGAGAGATTCAGGAAAACTGGATATGCAGGTCCCAGTAGGTGCCCTTATGTGAACATGAGGAAGAAGACCTTAACCAAATCCTACTAACCTGCAATTTCTCAAACCAATCCTAGAAGTGGTAATGTTATAACCTGGGATGGAAAACTGCTTTCCCAAATACCATTCTTGAGATGCTTCAGTTCTGGCCGAAATTAAAGAAAGGGTGCATTTATACTAATTTATGGATTACTGCCCCTTCAATTATTATTTGGGAATTATGGAAGGAGAGAAACATAAGAATATTTAGAGATGAGAAATTGGATGTAAAATAACTAATTAATAAAATAGAAGCAATCATAATTGAATTTACTAATAATAAAAGTAGGAATCTGCAGAAAAGAGAGGCAAAGATGTTCTGTTGGGATGAGGAAATCAGGGGTAAATGGGTAGGCCTAGTCCTCCCACCTTTCTATGGTCCTGGAGAAAATTTATCAAAATCTAGGAGGGCTAAGTGTGTATGGATACCACCATGTTTAGATTGGTTTAAATTGAATTTTGATGGGGCATCAAGGGGCAACCTTGGTATAGCGGGTATTGGTGGTTGTGTTCATAATAGTGAAGGTAGAGAAATTGCTACATTTTCCTCCCCTATGGGTATTGAGACTAATAATAAGGCGGATCTTCTCACACTCATAAAAGGACTAAATATATGTAAGGATCTAGGTATAGAAAATCTAGAAATTGAAGGGGATTCTGCCATTATAGTTAATGCCCTTAGGACAATCTATACCCCTAACTGGAAATTAAATATGCTTCTATCTGAAGCCATCAATGTAAGTAAGGAGTTCTCTAAAATCACAATCAATCACATTTATAGACAAGGCAATAAAAGGGTAGATGAATTAGCTAATATGGGTGCAGATGGTATGTTTATCCCACCTGTAGTGCCTTTAGCATAAATCAAGGTCCTCGACATTAGGTAGTTCCTTGGGTTGGATAGGGCTACATTAGTAACCTTACTTTAGGATTAAGCTTTAGAGTTGAAGCCACTGATAATAAATAAATATGTTTTAAATGGTCCCTCAAATTTATAAATAATCTTTTCAACCAGTTCCCATCTTCTACAGAGCTAGATTATTTTGTAAGGTTCTTTTAATATAAATAAATGTAGGTATGTATGTAGATTAACATCTTTGTATGTATATACGTGGATATGATGATTATCCATAAGTATGTTTATATGTACACAGGTGAGAATGTAGGTAGGTATGTATGTAGTTACATTTCTTTATACATTATCTATAACCCTCCTTTATGTTATCTTAGGAATGGAAGCATGCCGTATATATCCCAAATCAAGAATGGTACCTACTTAAACAATTCAAATATTAATACTTACACAAACAAAGCAATTCATAAAAGACATCCATACTCATAATTTAGATACGTTTGGACATATCTTAATGACCTAAATGGATATTTGGAATATCAAAATATATATAAACCTCCTTCAGGATGATGGGAAGAATCAAGTACCTATTAAGTTTTACGGATACACATACAGATATAGAAATATTAATTCACACACGAAACAATGACAAATTCTATACACTAAAACTCAGCCATTACACCCGCAATAATTAGGTTGTCATTATAACAAAGACCTAATTTATACTTCTGGGATCCACCCCACCTCATAATTTTGATTGATGAGTCTAGCATGAGTTGATACTAATGCAGTAAGAAAGTAGTATGTTTAATGGATTAAAAAACCATATGGATGTACTACTGCAATTAAGCATCCATTAAATTAGGCCAAAGGACAAGGTTACTTTAGGGTAAAGTTATCAGGGATCTATATTTATTACAAGAGGTGGCCAAATTGGCATTATTAATTGATGGCTGGGATAATCCCAAGGAAGAAAATATCTCAGCAGAAATGGAGTCCAGGCTTATTCATACCAGCTCAGCGGTAATAGTTTTTGTATAAAATTAATTTATAACTAATTTCTCTACTTGTTCTATCCATAATATAGAAGGGAGATACACAAAGTGGACTAACAGGTAGAAATGTAGGATTATATGTAAAAATGGATATCTATATATATGTAAGTATGCACATATGTATGTATATACAAATGAGAGTTTGGATATATGTATGTACATTTGTATTTATGTATCTATGGCTGCGTATTTGTATGTATGTAGGGACACATTTGTCTCACACACACCTATAACTATATTGATAGTTCCCTTTGTATATTTATGTATATCCCTTATTAGCTACACTACCTCCCCAAGAAAAGTATTAACCATTTATTCATTTATTGCGTATTGTCAATTAAGAAGGTTGAGATTGCAGATGAGTATGCACCCCGAAGAATTTCAAATGGGAACTATTTTTTATTTTCTTCGACTCCTTGTGGCATGACATTGTAGCAATGTGGATAGGACTAGTGTGCCCTTTTAGAAGCAAATGGATCCACTCGGCCTACATTTAGGGACTTGGCATTTTTTAGTAATAAGAGTAAGTAATTAGGATACTAAGATCACACAATGACAAGATAGACTTTGGTCTGCTTATTTAACTAGAGATTATCATCTTAAGAAAACAATTTTAAGAATTACATAAAAACTCACATATACTAGGAGATACAAACATGAAAAATATTAATCCCTCATGTACCTATATACCGGGTTTAGTATAAAAGTATTCATATTTAATCATTAAACTCTTAGTTTAAACAAAGTTAAAATGAATCCTTAACCCTACCTAAGATTGATGTACAGTTAAGTTTGTTGCAGGGGCTTTAGATCATCATTAATATATAATGATTAATTTACACCCTAATGACATATTTTCTTCTTCATTACTTGTCATTTTCTTAGGTAATCCAAATTATTAGGATCAATCATTCATAAATAGGGTTCCAAGGTTTAAATGAGTTGTCCACTTTTTATCTCTTTGGGCCCTTTCTGATAGCTTGAAGGCTTTATTCATCCTATTGATGATTATGTGAGCCTTCAAACTAGAGTTGTCATTGTAATCATAACTTGGTTACTCAAATAATATTTTATCTGGGATTGTGACTCCTCCCCAAATTTATCTAAGCTTAGTTATTTCTCCCTAGTCCTTTTAGTCCCATCCCAAGAGGTACTTTCCCTAAAACCAATAAGAATAAAACAATGATATATGATCAATTAAAGAGACTATGCTAAGTTGTATTATATCTAGTGGATAGTTATTACTAGCAAGGATTTAAAGAGGCATTTATACAAGAGAAGCACTAATTGGGAACATGTCCCTTAAAATGTACAAGCTTAATTAAAATTATTTCTTGATAAGCTCGAGAGTGTAATCAGAGTAAGTAATTAATAATAAGAGTTAAGGAACTTGGATTGTTATCTCTATATTAAATACCTATTGTAATTCTTATCCTCACAGCAGTACTGGTTTAATTGTTAAAGAAAATGAGTATGTTTGAATATGGAGTCAAGGCTACTAACATTTGTGTTGGGTGATGTTCGCGCCATGGCCTTTCGAGGGTCTATTAAACTAGAGTGCTCGAATAGGATTTTAAACCAACTCCCTGAGGTAGTAAGGTGGGCCATGGAGAAATGCTTAGGGGATCTCCATTGTGACAATGAATTCACATTCTGAACTAACAGGTCAATCGTTGGAGGGTTCATAGCTCTGGCTTCCTATGATGGATTCACGAAAGAGGATATTATCAGAGTAGGTAAAGGCATTTTTGTAACTGAGATTCTGGGAGGACTGGAAAAAATGGTTTTTTGCATCAACCCAGATCTCACTATGCCTTTTTTGGAGGTTATCATGAGGACAAAGATAGATATGCTGAAGGAGATTCCTAGTGGCCAGTGTGTACCTATGCTACTAATTAAGGATGAGTGTTGTTTTGATAAACATTGGTTTGAAATGAAATGCAATATGGATTTCTTGTTTTGGGAAGTGCTTAACACAAATAATGATAGGGAATAGCTACTTACGTACTGGAAAAAGGAAGGCTTCATCATCCCTGAAGTCTTGAACAATACGATCATGGAGGACTTTTGTATCATCGCACCATCAGTAAAATGATGTTTGAAACAAATGGGAGATGAGATGGAAGAGGATGATGCCATCATTATCGTTAAGAAGAACGAGGGAGAATAGAGTTGTGACTGGCTGAAGAAAGCTTAGTGTAGGGAATGAACTTAATATTTTAGGCATGGTAATATTAACCTATTTATATCTTTTTGTATCTCTGGAATTGTCTTAGTATGTCATCGTTATAATTTTTATATGTTTATATACAAAGACCTAGAAAGACTTTAAGGACCATAGTTCTAGTCTATCTATCTTGGGATTGTACAAAACTTCACTATTCCGATAGAAAAACTGGGAACAATATCAGTACTACAATCATTGTAATCAATAATATAGATAGTAAGCTAAAAATACTAGTTTGATTAAGTTATATCTGTAAAATAATGAGGCTCATTTTCTTACACACATTAACTCCATTTATAGTTTTTGGGCTATGTAATTCAACTAGAATATCATAAGTCTGATGATAAAGGTTTATGATCTTAAAGAAAATTATATGCATATATCTCTACTTATACTTTCAGCCCATATAATTGGCATTTACAAGTATGCTGGAAACTATACTGATACTGTTAAATCCTTGAATCCTTAATCTAATGATCAAAATCTTGTTTGATTGTTATCTTTTGTGATGGATAGGATCTGTCCATTTTCAATTTTCTGCTTATTCCAATAAGGCTCTATAACTTACACTTCACTCTTACTTGAAAGTTATGTTAATTGAATTCAGACCCTATCAAATTATTGTCCTAAATTTCTTTTTTTTCTTTTAGCCCGTAGTTTAGCACTTTTAATCATACTTGAATAAAACAAATCCATGATAAATTGGGTGTTAGTCTGATTCCTTTAGTTAGGCTGATATATATTTTTTAATTCAGAAGGTTATGACTGTCAGGACGCTTAGGGACATCCACTATCAGTCATATACTAATACTCTAAATTAGGCACTAACTTTCATAGAGGAATAGATTTTTTATAGGAAAATATATATTTGATCTTATCCAATGGAACCCAGAGGTTTGAATTACTGGCTTTCAATATACATTTCTACATCCACTCGGCATGAATTAACTGATCTGCACCTACTTCTAGTTACCATCTTGCTAGCGTCATTAAGGACTTAAGAATTTTTGCTTTCCTTCTATGTTCCTATCAAGACCCCTTTGTAGTTCTGGATCTTTCACATCCCTTTTCAACCTCCTTCGAAGCTTTAGAAAAAAATTTAATTCATTTTGTGTCAACCTCAGGACTGACTTTTGGGTGACATTTAGCCTTTTACAGCTCATAAAGTGGTGGGGCTCGGTCCTTCCTTGGTGCCCTTCCAAATCTTCCTCCAAATTCTGACGCTATATCTCCTTGTTCTGGGTATTCCTGAGTTTATCCTAACGGCATTTGGTATTCTGGCTTTAGGTTTGTTAAGGGATCTCTACACCTTCCAAGAGAGATCATGACTATATATCCCCTTTTGGTGTCTCTGGTAGCTTATCCTTGGCTATCTGAGACTAGCTGTACCATGACTACTGTTATTAAATTAGTCTGCACTATTCCTTAGATAGCGTTCGATAGTGAAATCACTATCAAGTGTTTAAAGTCTGTCCTTCTGAACTCCCAATCCTTTGTCCTTAGAGCCATGTTTAGAATCTTAGGCCGAGAATTCCTGTCAAATTCAGATAGATACAGGGTCAATACGGAGATTCCTGCCATGTTCATTGTGTCAGCGATTTATGTAGACCCTAGAAAAGAAGCGATTGGAAAACTTTGTCTACGGATTTTTAAAAGAAATATCTTTGTAATATCGATAAAATTATTCAAAGTATAAAACTAGATTGTACCATTACTATGCCTAGGTTCTATGATTTTCCAGCTATTAATGGAAGGCCAGCCCCAACCATCCCATTATGATTGTTGAAGATTTTCATACATTTTTTTTCCAAAGAACCCATCATTAAACAAAATCTTGAGTTCTTAATGACCTTCATGCATTTAAAGATCCCAACTGAGGGGAACTGGTTCTACTCCTACTGGCACAATGATGATGTGGGGGTTACAGATAGAATTTTCTTTGAAGACTCGGATTCTGAAGAAATGCTTGAGGTATGGTTGGATGAAGGAAATCCTCACAGAAATAAAAGACCTAGGATTTCTTCTCCGACTGATGGTGCCTCGAGGGTGGGTGAAGAAGAGGGCTGATCCCTTGGCCTTCTTGTCTATCTTGTTTTTTGTTAAAACTGATTATTCAGCTTCTCTCTCCCTTGGTATTCAGAATTCAGAATTCAATAATATGAGACAAATTTGGTTGGTATATCTGCTTCTGCATTCAATCTTAAATACTAAATTTTAGCTACTAATCCCCCTTTGGATACTTTGAGGTAATAAGATTGTAAGGAAACCCATGTGGATTTCATGCTTAAAATTATCTTATTTCCATTTTTTGAACAGTAGGTATGTTCTTATAACTATTTAACCTATAAAGGGAACCTGGTAACTAACACATAAACTATCTTACATTTTAAACACTATGGTAATATATAGGTATACGGTTAAAAATATAAGTTATCATTATTTCTTGATTTAACATAAATGTTCATATGTTTCGAACTAATTCAGACATATTTCTATGAGTAGCCAACCTTGATAAACTAGATTAATTTGATCTTCCATCTTGACAAATGTACTTCCCACTAATTAGTTAAGCTAAAACATTGCTTTATCTCGGTCATTGATCTACCAGCATTTTATGTTCCTTGTTAATATGGTCTAAGTCTCCTCTACTTAGCAATTACCTTGACAAGCTGAATAACACTAAAATAGTTCTAATTCATCTTACACTCTCTAGATAAGCTTCAGTAAGGTTACCAGGTGAATATTACTAACCTTGGTAGTAATTTTGACAAGATAAAGGTAAGTAACTTTCAGACTCTTCCCTATATTGACTTACCTTCAAGAATTCCCTTTAGCTTCTATAGGATGTTTCTATCTTCATATAAATTTAAACAAATATAAATATGTTCACTGATCTAATAATATACAACTGCTTACAAATGCATTATCAGTAATACATTTGGTTTATTTCGCTCGGTATGAATCGAGCAGTGTCATTAAGTTTAATCTTAATAACTCTTGATACGTAACTCAAAATGGAACTTTTTTAAGAATACTATAAGGAGAGCCTAAGATTTATCTCATTATCTTTAGGCTCTAGCCTTTATTAGAATTGTAAACAGGAATTTATCTAGGCAGGAAGCAGTAGGTTTGGTTCCCTTTCGTTAATTATAAGGGATAGGCAATTTTCATATCTGAAAGCATTTCTGCTGCTAATGGTTATCTTGTTATATTATGCTTCTTTACGGTAGGGACAGTACTAGATGGTAGCTTAAATTCATAATCTTTAATGTGGTTTGCTAATGGTTTCAAGAGCTTTAGCATGTTGCTCTAGTTTGTGTTCTATGCACAGGAATAGCATCACACATTGGTGAAAGGTGTAGAGAGTAGAAATCCAGAGGTTCAACAGGATTTTCTAAAAAAAAATTTATCAACCAGTCGCGATTGAATAAATAAGTACTCTGGGTATTTGATTTGTCACACATGTATGTAAAGGAGGGTATGCCCTTAGTTGTTTTGTAACCATAGATAACACTTTTATCTACAACTATTAAGGAGGGAATGCCCTCATAATACCTGTAAATGAGGGAATTCCTTCATATTATTTGTAAATGAGGGAATGCCCTCATATCTCAAATTTGTACTCTGAAATCTGGATCTAAGATCCCAAGCAAGACTGGAGGTTTTCTTCTCCATTCTTTCCTACCAGTGCTCGAAGTGAATGGAGTTTTTTTGTATTTCTCTGGCATTAATAAAATTTTGGCTTCGGCCTTTTACCGATTTAAAAAAAAAAAAGTCCAATATAAGTTAATTTATAAAATTCCACCTAGATAAATTAACCTATTTCATAATTACTAAATTTAACTATAATTACATAAATTACACAAGCATAGGTGTAATATTATTATCTGACAATAATAATAATAATCGTCTCCTAATATACTATCATTATTTAATTTACACCATATGTTTTAAAACATCCGTAAAAATAAATATCCTAACATAATAAAATCACTAATAATACACCCTAAATTAACTGATTAATAATAATTAAATTATTAATAAAAAAACCCTCTTCTAATCATTAATTAGCAATAATACTAATTAATAATAAAAAAGATAAATCCCATTTAACACACTTATTGAATATTAATTAAAATACAATTTAATAAAATAAAATTTATTTAAAACTAAATTTTAAATTAATAAAAAAACACTAAATTTAAAAAAAAAAAACATAAAACAAAATCTAATTTAACTAACTTTAAATAAAGAAGAAAGGTTACTCAAAACCCATTGCATAAAACAAAAAGCAAAGGGATGGGATAGAGGGTAAGTGGGGAGAGGTGAGACCCCACGTGGTCCCCTCACCCTACTCCCTAAGGGACAGTGGCTTTTAATAGCTTGCGCATGGCTATGAGCCAGCACTTGGGGGTTGGGGAGGTGGTGCCCCCCCTCCCCCGCCGCCCGCCGCTCCCCCTCAAACTTGTCTTTTTCCTTTTTTTGTGTGAATTTTTTTTAAATGAAATTTTATTTAAAGAACACTTTTTGAAATTTTTTTTTTTTAAGAATAAAATTTCGAAAATGGAATTAACAAAAAAACTTTTTCTTTGTTTTTTTTTTTTTTTTTGTCTTTTGTGGGCATGTATTTTTTAGTAGTGGATTTTTTTTTTTGTCTCTCAATGAGTTGTATTTTTTGAAAACAATTAATTCTTTTTCCCAAAGAGATTAATTCTCTAAGCAAATATTTTTCTCTCTATTATAGTTCTAATTATAGGATAAACGATTTTTCATTTTCTAGGAGTTTTATATAGAATTTTTCTACGAAATTCGGACAACATAACATTACTATGCTAAATTATAATTTTCTAAAACAATAATTGATCTAGGGTTTCAAAAACACCCATTTTAATAAAAATCTCAAACAACTCCTAATCAAGGAGATCTAATCCAACAAGCACAAAGAAGACAAATTTTTAACCAAGAATTGAAAACAACAAAAGGATCACAAACCATACCTTAGATTCAATGCTAGAAATGGAGAAAAATTATGCCTTTGAAGAAGATTGAACCTTGAATCCTCCAAGCACAAACAAACAAAAATTTTTCTCAAAGCTTCAAGACACATGCAACCACAAAATCTCCAAATTCTCCAAAATGCCAAGAACACACAAAGCTCTCCAAAATTCCTCCAAAACCTGTTATGACCAAAATGAAAGGAAAATTCTCCTAAAGAGAATCAACATCCCCCAATCATGCAAACCCTAATGACAACACACCAATTAACCCCTAAAATGACTCAACTCAAAATTGAAAGAAAATAATAATTATTAATTAAAAATATCTATTTACTTGCACAACTCAACTTTGACTTATTAAACCAAGTTGTATTTTGAATTTAAACTCTAATTTCAATAATGAACTTGCACATGTAATTAATTAAATAATATATTAAATAGATTAAATATTTAAAGCACAATCTTATCCATGCACTCAAATATTTAATTATTTAATAAAGCATAAAAGCATATTTACTCCAATTTCTAATTAAATATTTATTTAAATCCAAATATTCCATATTTGTACTTTAATTAATTTTTCAATTAAACATAGGTATTTATTTAATTTCCAATTAATTAAATACCCTATATCTAATAATTAATCCTAACAATATTCAATTTCATAAATAACATGATAAATCACACAATATCAATGCACTCAACTGAAATTAACAAAATCAACCTCAAACACACACAAGGATGGGATCCATGAATTCACGTCAACTAGATGAATCTAGGTAGGGTAGTCAAACTAATACTCGTCCAATACCTAGGACAATTAGGTTTAGGGTAAGGTTTGGACCTGAATAATATCTCCCCTCTCTTACCTTTGAGATATTGTGATAGGGCACGCTCACTCCTCCCAATTCAAGGAAGACGTAGCCCAGTACCTGCAAACATGTCATCACAAAAATGAACATACATGCATATAATATAGCAAACAATGGTTGAGACTAGTTTATCATGTGGATCTCACCCAAGCAAGTAACTACGACTCTATCCCATACCATATGAAGCACATCAAACAGTAATGCAAAACATCTAAATGATCCATGTGCCGATAAATCTAGGGTCAGTATTGTTAGAAAACCATAATCCAAATGAAATCCTAACATATACATAAACATCATAAAGTAACCATAAATCACATGTAAAAGATGATATAATACACCAAGCAATGGATTAATAACATAAAGAAATGCAATACATAAATATCCTCAAACCAACTGAAATAAACCACACATACACAAAAGGGCCTAAAAGAGTTCGGCAACTGAAAACTGAAAAGAAAACTAAGAGGTGGTATTACACTATCTGTGTTGATTCTATTGTAGTGTCCTATTCGTCGGTTTGGTCCTTGACAATAGTGACATCTTCATCTTTCTAAATCTCATCTGCAGGATCTCCTCCGGTAATATCAATGATTGTATTATCCGAACATGTTTCATCTGCAATGTCCATATCCTTGTTGCTTGTAGTGTTCAATTCTTCTTTGTCCAATTCTATTGTTGTGATATCCTTTGTGTCATTCATAAAGATATGCTCTGGGCTAGGTTTAGCTAGAGAGTCATCTTTGTTCTGTTGATTTTTGGTAAAAGTAATTTGTGGCTTGGGACTTGTATCCTTTTTAGGTATATCAAGTATCTTTCTCCATTCAGCCTCACTCTTCTTTTCTAGTTCAAGTAGATGTCCTTGAAGTATTTGATAAGCTCTCAACTTTGGTGAGAACCTTTTGGAGTGTTCCTTCATCATCTCTTCAATTTCCTCCATTTTCAATTCGGGAGGCATGATAGATACTAGGGCTCATTCCCTAATCTCTTTCTCAGAGTGTAAAGAAAATATCCATCTTGCCGACAATCTATCCTGAAGTTCTTTTCACATATTATTTGTCAATTGTATTGGAAGATATTTGAATCTACACATCATTTTGATAATTGTCTCTTCAATTTTATTTTTATCCTCGGGATCCAATGTTAGCCATTTCTTTATCTTGTGATCATTGAATGTACCTGATTTGACAATTGAAGCACATACCTCATCAATAGTTTCAAGAATCTTATTCTTTTCTTTTTGGACAGATTCATCCTCTTGAGTATCTTCGATATCTTCCTTGGTTAGGATTAATTTCATTCTCCTCTTTGGTGCTTTGGACTATTTGGTTTAAGGTTTTCTTTTGTAGGTCCTTACTTGACCTCTCTTTATCAGTGAAGGACTTGCATCCTTTTTTGTCTAAATCCTGGTCCTGGATGCAACAGTGATCCTACGTTTCTTTGTTGGTGGAGGTAGTGGTGTATCTGACTCTGTGGATTCTGAGTCACTCTCCTTCTTAGCTTCACTGACGGGTGACTGACCCTTAGTTTCTTCTTTCTATTTTGTTTCCTCTTCATTTATCAATAACTTTTTCCTCAAGTTCTTAACCATCTTGTCTTTCTTCCTATAAATCTTCTTCACAACTAGGCCAATTTTAATCCTTTGCTTGGCTTTTTCATAAGTTCCAAACTTGGGTAGTGATTTTTCCAATGGTTCATTTATCAATGCCTCAATAGCATTTGATTCTTGATCTATGTTCACCTCATAATCAAGTGGTGCTAGCCATGTTGTCCTTGGTACAACTGGCTTGATGTTGTAATGTATGTGGAGCCTAATCAGACTCAGGTTCTTTTGGCGCAGTTCCCCCCCAGACTTATCTACAGGGGTTTGGGGGCAGTGCCCCCAAGCTCGGTGTCAAGGGGCAGAGCCCCTTGCGGGGTCCTGGGCCAACTATGACTTAATAATATTGTAAAGGGTCGACCATCAATTTTCTATTAGTCAGAGTATTTTTGCCCTAATTAGGTTATGTCAAAAATACATGTGTAAAGAGCTTAGGGTTTTAGAGATTCACTTGGTATGAGGGATTTTTTTGTAGCTTCCTGTGATGGGATTGAGTTGTAGGTTTCAGATTGTAATCACTGGATAATAATAAAAACATTGGACTCACTGTTGGTGGACATAGCCCAGGGATTGGGTGAACCACGTTAAATTTTTGTATTATTGTGTTCTCTTTTGTGTGTTAATAATTGCATTTTTCTGCCCATTATTCTAACATATGTATGTGTAGTCAGTTTCTACCATAACAAATATGCCATTCTTGAACTTTTCTATTAACTGTTCTGGAATCCTTACTCTCTTCTTCATTCTATCTTTGAATCCAACAACATATTCATCCATGACTAACTCAAAATTGTCTACTAGTGATTTTATGATCTCACTAATCTGTATGGTCACTAGTCTTGTAGTGTCCCATTTCACATTTCCTATAGATGGGAAAGCTTCTTGGAAATAGAAAAATATGCACATGATGAGTGATCCAAACTTACATGAGTTGGACTTTGCAGTCCTCATTGTCTTTATGTTCTCATCCAATTGTCTTAGTAGAAGTTCTGATAGATTCAACTGCAGTCCCTTCTTGACAATATTGTATGCCATATCCACTCCTCCGAATGCAATGTTGTTCATCCTGCTAGCCTGAAAGAACTTGTATCATAAGATACATGATCCAAATTTTAATTCATCATCGGTGATGGTGGATACCTATAGTCCTCTTCCATCCCATGCTTCTCCTATATTCTTCTTAATTTCAACTTTAGGTGGGTGTTTTAATGCCTTTACCTTATCAGTTATGAGATAACCGGTAACAATAGTTATAACATCCCTGGTTATTGGTTTTGGCTCATCCAACAATAATTTTTGGTCATGTATCCTGCTTAGTACTAACCAAATCCATTCGGTCTTGAACTCCTTCAAGAACCATAGGGCATTTGTGAGCCCTTTTACCTCAATGTACTTATTCTCTTCCTTGATAGTGCCATCATCTTTACAAATCTTCTTGAAAGCTTGCTCAACTTCTAGGTCTCCTATTTCTGTAATCTTGTAGTGTATATATGCTTGCATGTCTTTGACGAGAAAAACCCTAGCTGGTATTCTGGAGAATGCACTAGCATTGTCGGGTTGTGAAGCAACCTTGGGACATATCTTGTAATGAGGTTCCTCATAGGTTGAATTCTTGATTAGGTTGACCTTATTCTTTTTATCATTCTTGAGCTTAGCAGTTCTTGATGTAGTTTCCATCGTTTATGAAATTAGGGCTTTTTCTCGTAAATGAAAATAGAGTTCTTGGTTATCTCTATTACTTACTTCAACCTCTGTAGTTGTTAGGAATCTATTTGGAGTTCTTGTAACTAGGTTGGAGTCACTCTACAATCTTGTTGCTTCATGCTCTAGTTTCGCTCTGTCTCTTTTCTCTAATCGCTTGGTGAAAAATGAAACCCTTATGTTGTCTATTTATAGACTTTGACCTAAGTTGAGTCATTAATACTCAACCACTTCTTAGTGTGTGAAGATGAAATCATTAGGTGATACACAATAACATTCCCAGTGATAACGTGATGCTTCAGGGCAGCTGTTAACTTGTTATGTTCATCGATGGATTTTAGTGTATGGCGAAGACAACATTGTCAAAGCATATGATTACCAATGGATCTCGTTTTATACTAGTGAATTAGCCTTTATGTGTTAACCAACGTGTCTCAGTAAGTATAGACAAATTAGCTTTGTATGTACACCGATGCATTTTGGTATGTATTGACTGATGAGATTTTATTTCACATAATTATAAAAAGTAATACCATAGTGCATCTTTAATCATGTTGATTTGGTATTTTTGCTGTGTATAATGGAACTGATGCAAAATATAACTTGGTATAATGCAGTTCCACACTTACTTGTTCTGCTTAGGTGGGGGTGGTGATGTCACCAGATCCATTGGATAAGGTGTCACCATTTACATTGCTCGGTCCAGCTTCATCAGTGTTTGTAGTTTTCCTCCACATTTTGTTTCTCATCTTCCTGATGTCTTCAATGGTGTTTCCATTGGCAAATGTGCTAGCCTCTTTCATTCGGTCTTTGTAGTCTTTCTTCAGATGACCAACTTTATGACAGTGTAAACATGCCATTTTGGGGTTAGTCTAGCTCCTAGACTTTCTTGTCCATTGTCTCATATAGTTTGCAGCTATGTGACCAAATCTTCCACATGTTGTATAATTTTTCCATGTATTGTAATCCCAAACATATGGTTACTGACTCTTTTCGGTTGATAGGCAGTTTCTTGATCTTTAGGCTTCCATGCTTTCTTTTTATTCTTCTTGCATTCAAGAGATGTGTTCCCATGCATTTTTCTATTAGGACAGTATTTTTCCATGTAGGTTTCCTTCTTTGGTTGTTTCACCTCAGATTTACATTCATATGCTTTATGTCCTTTCTTGTTACATTTATAAAAAATTCCTATGAATGAAGATGTGGATTTAGAAATACCTTTCATTTTTTTCTTGCATACATTTTATGTGTGGCCTTTCCTTCCACAGTGATTGCATGTCAACTTTCTTGGTCTTGGATTTGCATAGACCTTCTTTGGATCAACTTGGTAGGGTGATTATCCATTCTTGGTATAGCCTAGTTTGGTGTTGTTGTTGGCTCTCCTTTGTCCATCAAGAAAATCATCCATCCTTTTGTTTCTTTCTTAAGCTCTCTTGATTATTTCATTATGTTGTTGCTGAATTATTACTTCATGTTTCATCTTTTCATTTTCTTCTCTTAGCTCACCGATAACTTCTATTCTTTCAATGAGTTCTGTATTTATTTTGTTTGACTCTTGACTCATAAGAATAATCTAATTTGTGATCTCATGATGATGTTTTGTAAGTCTTTGTATTTCTGACTCTTTCTCTTGTATCTTTTCAGTAATCTTCCTTCTATCATCTATAACTAGTGTTCTTTCTTTCTCAACTTGTCTAGCATTGTTCATGACATCAATCATACTTACCATCTGTGTCTCTTGACCAATTTGTAGAGATTTTACTTGTCCAGCCAGATTTTCATTGATTTCATTCAGACTTGTGATGCTTTCTTTTGATGTGTTTGATGCTTTGCTAGTTGTAGATCCCGAAGACTCAAATAGACCTGGTATCTCTTCTTCATGGTAATATTTTTCATTACAGTGAGATGCCACAATCTTTCTTTCATCTAGTAGTTGTCTCATCTTGATTCTAGCTTCTTTATATTGCTCATAGAAGATCTAAATTTCTAGCTTCTGATTCTAGATACTCTTGTCAAGCCTGTACTTCTCCATTGTATGATCTTTTCTCTTAATTCTTTAAACTTTCCAAATAAGAGATCTAGCTCTAATACAAATTTTTGGAAATAATGGGAAGTGTGTACTAAGAGGGGAGGGGTGAATCAGTACCCCTAAAACTTTTAGTTAATTAACATTTAACCTTATGTAATCAAATCTTTGCTTTACCGATCATATCTGTTGTTCTTTCTTTATGCATGTGATATCAATTCATAATCTTTATTGTATGTAGAAATTTATAGAAACATTCATGAAAGCAATAACACATAACATAAGATATGGTAACACAAAAAACCCTTGTTAGAAGGTAAAAACTGCGGTGGGGATGGCACCCACATAAACTTCACTAGCTGCAGATTGGAAGGGGCCGGTTAAGGCTTACAATTTGATCACTTCTGATGATCTACCCTGTTAGGAGTATTATGTGGAGACTGGTTAATGTCTACACTATTAAGAGCTTTAGCAACACTATTTAGTGTGCACTCGGTTAAGAAATTTACAATAGGATTGTTAAATCCACCTTTCTTGAAGGGATTTCTTCTATTTGCTACACTTGTTAGAATGCAGACAAAAATACTCATTGAACTGAGTGTATGCAATCTAAAATTGTTTATTATAGATCCATTAAAGTTATACATGTACAAAGTATAACCTAATGTGATTTATTAATACCTCTTGTTGCTCGGTAGCCTTGGTTCTTGGTTCTTGATAACCAAATTCATCTTTTGTTGTTTTGCTTCTTGAAACTCTTAGTTTGATCCATAGATGTTCTCATTGGCTACAATCATCCTCTCATCCATCTCAAATGAATGATTACAACATCTATTTATACAATAGATTGACCTAATTTAGTTTCACGTATTACAAAACTAACTCTATGATCAAAGGTTTACAACTTGACCTTGATCTCCTAGTTTGCATAAATTTAATCAGTTAGACTGATTAAAACAATTACAATTATGCTTCTTATTCCTCAAGAAATGGTTTTAAAAACAAATCAAAACTCTAAAAATAGAATAACTATTTTATTTGACATGGAAGTTAGATCCACTTTTCTTGGGATATAACTGACTTTCGGTGTCTAATGCTCAGTTTGCTCTGAAATCAGTTTGACTATCTTTTGGTGTTCCTTTGTCGAACTATCTGTCAGGTTCCCTTCCTGTTGGGTTCCTCTGTTTCTACTCTTTTGGTTTATAGTGTAACCTTCTTGTCAGGTTCCTCTGTATCATCTTCTGGTTGCACTTTCGGTTTACACTGCAAAACTTGTGTCACCAGGTTTCCCTTTACTTTGCACTTTCAGTCTGAACTGAAACCCAAATTTCAGTGTAGTGTAACCAATGGTTCATAATAATTGTTTTCTCTTTGCATACTAATGGAAAAACTTATTTCATCAGTAAGGCCTTCCCAGTTTTGGCCATATACATTTAGGTCTTTATAGAATAATATTCATACATGGGAGGTCACAGATGTGCAATCCAAATCTTCTATCAAAACTCCTACCAAAACTAATCCCTTTCCAAGAACTCTCCCAAAATCTAAGAACAGAAAACTAATATGTACAAGAGTCCACCAAAGATATCGACACCAAAGATCCTAAAGATCCAACATAGGAAAAAAAAAGACCCATATTTAGGTCCACACACATCCCAATGAGAGAGCACAACATTAATTATGCTACAAAAATTAAATGCATATGTCGGCCAGAAGATCCAACATCCAAAAATGAATTTGATGAGAAAGACTACTGAGTAGAGAGACTAGTCAACAAAACCTCCGAGTATTCAAGAACAACCATCGAGACCCCGTCAGTGACATCAGCCAAGACAAGTAACCAAACCCAAGTAGTGAAACAACAAACTTCAACCTGCTAAACAAAGAAGTTACCGAGAACTTTACAAAGCAGTCTCCAACAAGCTACCGAACGAAGAAAAAAAAAAAATTTGGTTGATACGGGATTGCCACGAACCCAAGATGCTCCTGCATCAAACACGGGTTTAAAAGAAAAAATTCTCTAAATCATGAATCAAGTACAACTTGAATTGAATCTAACTTGGATCGAGAAATCCAAGCTGAGTGCTCAATCAGTCTATTCTCCCACTTTACCAGATATTCCATGTAATCCATTCCTCATGTACTTCTGCCAACTCTTTGTTTCAAAATCTACCCAACTTCTTCTATCTGTTTCTTAGGATAATCACTCGATACTGTCACTTCTTCATCAGATTCATGATACTCATACAAGTCTAAAATATTGAATATAGGTGATATATCCATGTCATCGGGTAATTCTACTTCATAAGCATTTCCATTGTCAAACCTTCTCAATATCTTACAAGGACCAAATTTATACATCTTCAATTTACCATATGTTCCAACAGGAAATCAACCTTTTTTAAAATGAACCATAACTGCATCACCAACTTCAAAAGTCTTATGTCTTCTTGATCTATCTGCACTATCTTTGTATTTCTGATTACTCTGCTCCAACTTATGTTTTACTTCCTCATGCAATGTCTCCATAAACTCAACAAATTTTTCTCCTTCATCACTCCTCTTTTCTTCTCCAGCAATATCTCTCAAGTCTAATATACCTCTTGGTTGTGTTCCACGAACAATCTCAAAAGGTTTATTTCCAGTACTTCTATTTACTGAACTATTATATGCAAACTTTTCTTGGGCTAACATCAAATCCCAATTACTCAGTGTGTCTCCAACTAAGCATCTCAAAAAATTACACAAAATTCTATTTACAACCTCTGTTTGTCTATCTGTATGTAGATGAAATATAGAGCTATACTTCAACTCAGTGTCCAACTTCTTAAAAAATTTCCTCCAAAAATAGATAACAAACTTATTGTCTCGGTTAGAGATGATACTTCTTGGTAATCCATGCAGTCTTAAAATCTCTTTAAATAAAAAATCTTCTATATGCACTGCATCTGATGTTTTTCTACATGGGATGAAATGTGTCATCTTGGAAAATCTATTCACAACAACAAATATGGAATCATTACCTCTTACTTTCCTCGGTAAGCCACGAACAAAATCCATGCTGATATCACTCCAAGGTTTCTGAGGAACAAAAATTAGTGTATATAATCTAGTATTCTGACTTACTCCTTTTGCAACTTGACAAAATCCACAACTTCTCACAAATTTCTAAACATCCTTATACAAATGAGGCCAAAAATACCTTTCCTTAAGTAAACTCAATGTCTTATCCATTCCAAAATTTCCAACCAAACCACTACTATGTTTTTCTTTTTTCAAATTAGTTCTCATTGATCCTCTCGGTATGCATAACTGAATACCTTTGAACAACATATCTTCTTGAATGAAATAGTCTTCATAATTACTCAATTGATTTGGAATAGGTTCTCTACACATTCTCCACTACTCATAAAAATCAGGGTCATTTTCATACAAATGCTTCATATCATCAAAACCAAGACCCTCAATTCTCATTTCAGTCAAGAAATATCTTCTTCTACTTAGTGCATTAGCAACTTGGTTAGAAACCCCACTCCTATGCTTTATCACAAATGTAAAATTATGAAAATACTCTACCCATTTCATATGTCTCTGATTCAACTTATTTTGACTACCCAAATATTGTAAATCCTTATGATCAGTATACAACAAAAATACACTCGACATCAAATAATGTCTCCATTTCTTCAGACCTTGAACAATAGCATATAATTCTTGATCATAGAAAGTATATTTCCTTTTAGCATCATTTAAATTTTCACTAAATAAAGTAACATGTTTACCTTCTTGAGTCAATAGGGCTCCTATTGTACTTCCACTTGCATCGCATTCAACTTAAAATACCTTATTGATTACAGTAGGGCTAACACAGGAAATTCAACAACCTTCTACTACAAAGTCTCAAAACTCTTATCAGCTCCATGTATCCATTTGAATTATCTTTGTCTCCCCTCATTGTCTCAGTCATAGAATTACAAATAGAGCTAAAATTTCTGATAAACTTCCTGTAAAAACTTGTCAATCCATGAAATGATCTTACCTCACTCACATTTTTGGTGTAGGCCAACTAAGTATAGCTTCAAATTTCTCCGGATCCATCTTCAAACCATCTGCTAAAATCACAAAACCTAAATACACAATTTTTTCTTTCATGAAGGACCACTTTTTCAAATTAATCAGCAACTTTTCCTCTTTAAATCTCTACAACACTTACCTTATATTCATCAAATTATCTTCTCTAGTCTTCCTGAATATCATAATATCATCCAAGTATATAATCACACATTTATTCAAGAATTTATTCAAAACTTCATTCATTAGGAGTTTTTGTATTTGTCTATTTAGATGACATCCTCATAATCACTAAAACAAAAGAGGACCATATGAAACACTTGGAGTTAGTGTTGAAGAATTTGTAGGAGGAGAAACTCACCATAAACCTTGAGAAGAGTGAGTTCATGAAGGAAGAACTAGTCTACCTTGGCTTTGTAGTTTCCAAGGGTGACTTGAAAATGGATAAGGAGAAGGTAGAGGCCATCTTGAACTAGCCTACTCGTAAGATAGGAACTAAAGTTAGGATCTTCCATGGGTTAGGCCAATTCTATAGGAAGTTCATCAGGAGATTAAGTGATATTTGTGTTCCAACCCTATAGACTATTAGAGGATTGAAGACTAAATTTATTTGGACTAAGGCAGCTAATGAGGGGTTTGAAAGGTTGAAAATAGAAGTAGCCACTTAACCTATATTGTTGTTACCTAGCTTTCATAAACAATTCATTATGGAGTTTGATGCAAGCAACATTGCAGTAGGACCTATCCTAAGCTAAGAAGGAAGGCATGTGGCCATTTTCAGTGAAAGACTAAATGAGGCTAAGTCTAGGTACTCTTCCTATGACTTGGATTTATATTCTCTTGTACAAGCTTTAAATAAATGAAGGCATTATCTATTTCCTAAGGATTTTGTTGTCTTTACAGAAAACCAAGCATTGAGTTACATAAATACTCAAGACAAGCTTAGCTTGAGACAAATCAAATGGATGGAGTTCCTACAGTCATATACTTTCACTATAAAACATAAGAAGGGGGTGAAAAACAAAGTTGTAGATTCCCTTAGTAGGAGACTACTCACCATTCAAGAGATTCAGTTGCAAAGTACAGGAGTTGAAGGTTTTAAAGACCTATATGAGGGAGATTCAAATTTCTTAGAGATTTACAAAGAGTGAAAATATTTTGAGAATAAATTTCATAGTGAGTTTGCAGAGTATACATTGTAGAATGGGTTGATATTCAAAGGCAATAAAATTTGTGTTCCAAAAGGCTCAATGAGGGAGAACCTCATACAGGAGAAACATAATGGGAGCCTAAGTGGACACTTTGGATTGAACAAGACACTAGACCTAGTGGAGATGTTCTACTGGTGGCCAAAAATGCAGAAGGAAGTAAGGAGATATGTGGAACAGTGTGGCATATGTCAGAAGGCTAAAGGCAATTAATCAAATGTAGGACTTTAGCAGCCATTACCCATCCCAAATAGACCTTGGGAGTGCATAAGTATGGACTTCATAGTGGGGTTACCTATGACTCCAATTGGTTTAGACAGTGTGTTTTTAGTGGTAGATAGGTTTAGTAAGATGAACCACTTCATCCCATGTAAAATAAAACATGATGCCAGCCATATTGCCTACTTGTTCTTCAAGGAGATAGTGAGGATTCATGGTCTACCAATGAGTATTGTTGCAGGCAGGGATATGAATTTCATGGGGCACTTTTGGAAGACCCTATGGAAGAGACTAGGTACAAACTTATCTCATGGATATACCTATCATCCTCAAATGGATGGGCAGACTAAAGTAATCAATAGAGTTCTTGGGAACTTGCTCAAAAGTCTAACAAAGGAATATGGACAAGGATGGGAGCAAGTTATTCCACAGACATAATTTGCCTGTAATGATAGCACAAATATGACTACATGGAAAATTACATTTGAGATTGTGTATGGGGCACATCCAAGGGATGTGATGGAGCTCAGAGACCTCAAAGGATATGAGGGAGTTAGTGGACATGCTGATGATTTTGCACAATCAATGAGGGAAGTTCATGAACAAGTGAAAAAGACCTTAATAGAGGCCAATAAGAAGTTAAAGGCTAAAAGAGATGAGGGAAGAAGAGATTTGTAGTTTGAAGTGGGTGAAATAGTAATGGTTCTCCTGAATAAGGTAATACTACAAAAAGGGATACCTAGTAAGCTACAGATGAAAAGGATTGGACCTTGCAGGATATTGGCTAAGTATGGCCCAAATGCTTACAAGGTGGAGTTGCCCAAGGAGATTTCAATTTCTCCAATATTCAATTTGAAGGATTTGATCAAGTATAATGGGAAAGAGATGGATGCGTTGCAGTATAGTACAGAGGTGCATAAGGATGTGGGAGAGTTCAAGACTCTGGAACAGGTCAAGCCATATGTAGAAAAGATAATGGATTCAAGAGTAAAGAAGAAGACAAGACACAAGATCTATATGGAGCATCTAGTGAAGTGGAGACAACAACAAGAGTCACAAGCCACTTGGATAGCTAGGAGTGACTTCAAGAAGCATGGAATCAGTGAGGAGTTCCTGACACCACATGTACATTAACTTGCTTGTTGCAGGGGGAGGATGGTGCAAGAGCACCCTAAGGTCTTTAGGAAGATATTTAGTCATTTTGGCTTATAGGCTGGTTTTTCCAACCATCCATTAATAAGGACTATGTTATAAATTCCCTAGTGTGTGTTAGGTGTGTTTTAGTGATAGGAGAGATTAGTGTTTGTGAGTTGTTGAGTCAAGTTGATTCTAGGGGTCTAGAACCTAGAAGTCAACCAAAAGGTCAAAGGGTTGACCAAAACTTCAAAAATGGGATATTTTCAAGGTTTTAATGTTTTTAATTCATTTGAGGTCATTTGGTAAGGTTTGAAACCAAATAGGACCATCAAGGTGAAGTAAGTGTCATTTTGACAAAAGTTGTCAAAGTTGTCATGACAACATTTCCTAGATTTTAGGAATCGGCTCTTATGATACCCAAATCCCAACCAGAGGGTCTAGAAATGAGGAATGAAAGTATATAAGGTTATTCCAACCCTAATCTGATAGTTATTTTTTATGTTTTATGGACTGGTTATTGAAAAGAACCAATTTGCAGTGTAATTAGGATACAGAGCCATCATCCATCACTTTTGTGGATTGAATGGATTGAATGAAAGCATGGAGAGTGTTTTAAATTTAATTCCTTAGATATTTTTGGAATTATATTAGTTATTTGTTATTTCTGGTTAGCTTTTGTTTAATTCTTTGCATTCTATGAGTTCACTGGCCAGTTTAGGTCCAGTCATGTAAAAGATGGTTTTTTCTTGGTGTTCCCGTGCTTCAAACTCCATGAACACTTGGAATCCATTATAAAATTGTATATAATTTGTAGATATGGCTTGTGGAGTGTGTGTGTGTGTAGGGGAAGCTTGAGAACAATCAGGCCCTAGGCGAGTACTATTTATTCTGGCTAGGGTAACTGAACAGTGCAGAGGCAATGGAGGTTGCTGTATGATTGGTATGTGCCAATCAAGGATAAAGGAGTGTGGGGGAATGAATTTTATGCCTTATGATGGAAGGATAAGTTATGAGGAACTCAATTGACCAACTAAAGAAGCCCAAGAAACCAAACCAATCTTCATGCCCTAAAAACACTTATTTTTAGGGGTTTGGTGAAAGTCCATTGTACGGACAAGATTGGAATCAGATACCTAGAAAATATTTAAGGTGAGGAAAAACCCACAAATATTATGTAATTTTTTTCTAGGGGTGTTAAGGGATTTTAGGAGAAAATCCACCTTTTCAGTGATTAGGAGGGCTAATAGGCCTAAAAAGGCTACTAGGCCTAAAAGACTAGTAATTTGGAACCCGATTGGGA
Source organism: Thuja plicata (assembly GCA_018584345.1). Classification (NCBI taxonomy): domain Eukaryota; kingdom Viridiplantae; phylum Streptophyta; class Pinopsida; order Cupressales; family Cupressaceae; genus Thuja; species Thuja plicata. Next base: position 1,155,079 of record MU223167.1, on the reverse strand, counting down.
AATGGGTGAAAGATTCAAAAAATTGGATCCATAGGGGTTGGAGTAGACCTAAGAGGAGTCAGGAACCAATCCCCAAGAATTTGACACCATTGGAGTGGTAGAAGGTTAGTGAAGCCATGGATGTGAGAAGGTTATGGAGGAGAGTCTAGTGAAGGGTTTGGAAGTTGGTGGAAAGATCCTAGTGTGTTAGAGGATCAGAGAGGTATCCTGTAGTTAGGTTAGAGATAGAGACCCTAAGGAAGACCAAGAGAAGGTCTTAGAGAGAGCTATAAAGCTCTAAGAGAGGAGCTCCCCATCAAATTGGTATCAGATCCATTGAAAGGTTGGGATTGAATTAGTGTATGATAGAGTGGAGTGAATCCATAGGTGAGAACATCATGGTAACCAATGCAGAGTTGGCCAAAGACTTGTCAGAGCAACAAGTCAAGAATAGGCTTCTTGAAGAAGCAATGGAAGAAATAAAGATAAAAATGACAGAGGTGGTAGATACTGCCATCAAGTTGAGAGAAGAGATGTATGAAGGAATAGATAAAGGAAAGAAACCAGTAGAAGAGAAGGTAGAACCAAAGCCTGACCCTCTTCTACCTGAGGAACCATTCCTCAAGGCACTCAAGGCATTGAGTGGAAAGGCTCTAGAAGGAATACCAGTTTTCTCTAGTAAGATGGATACATAAATAGTTATGAAATGTCTTGAAGGGATGGAGAATCACTTCGAGTGTAATGAGATTACAGAGGCACAAAAGGTAAAGATAGAAAAGTCAAGGCTAAGAGGGAAAGCACTCACATGGTGGAAGTTCTTGCAGGAAGAAAGAGAGAAAGAGGGCAAGAAGCCCATAGAAAATTGGAAAACAATGGTTGCAAACGTGAAGGAGAATTACCTTCCTGAAGATTATGACATTCAACTATATAAGAAGAGGCATAACCTTAGGAAAAAAGACCTAGATGTGCCAGCCTATACCAAAGAATTTCAAAAAAAAATTCTTAGATCAAGAATCCAGGAGACAGAGAGTATCAAAGTTGCAAGATACCTTAATGGATTAAGAAGAACTTAGTCTCTTTACCATGACTTCCATTCATAGTTGTTTTCAAATGGCTTTGAAAGTGGAAAAGAAACTCAAGAAGAGGCAAGATTCTAGCTCTAGAGGTAGAGACAATAGACATGGCCATAGAGGAGGTTCAAGTGGAAGAGGTAGTGATAGTAGAGGTCAAAGTGATTCCAGATATATAGAGCAAGGACAAGAATCAAGCAGTAGGGGTGGACATGATAATAGAGGAAGAAGTTCATATAACAGTGGTAGAGGAAGATTAAGAGGTTTTGGGAGAAGCTCTCACTTTTCTTCAATGAAATGCTACAACTATGGACACTTGGGACATCTTGCATATAGGTGTCCAGATAAACAAACTTCCTAAAAAGGGGAGAAGAAGATAGCTTATGTCCAAGAAGAAGATTGCTCTAAAAAATCAGAGGTGAGTCTAGATTCAGAGAAAGGAGAACACCTTATGTTGAGGATAATACTAATAAAGAAACCCACCAAAGATGAGCACAAGCAAAGGAGGGCTCTTTTCAGAGTAAAGTGCAAGATATTGGGGAAAGTGTGCAAAGTGATCATTGATTCAGGGTCAATAGATAATGTTATATCTGAGGAGGCAGTAGAGAATTTGAAGCTCACTAAAATCCCACATGTGTGTCCTTATAAAGTTACATGGTTGAATAATGGCCCAAACATCTTAGTGAATGAACAAGTGTGGGTAGAATTTTAAATTGGAAAGTATCAATATAGGATACTATGTGATGTGTTTCCAATGGATGCTTTCCATCTATTTCTTGGAAGACCATGGCAGTATGACAGTGAAGTTGTCCACAATGGGAAAGATAACAAGTACTTCTTCAAGAAAAATGGGGTAACTTTCAAAATACAGTCTTTCATAGAAGAAGACATAGTGGAGAAGGAAAAATCTAGTGCAATGTTGATGAATGGAAGAGATTTCCTAAGGGATATGAAAGATGAAGAAGTTGGCTATGCAATCTTGTTAAAGCCAAAGGAGGAGGAGACTCATAAGCAAGCACCTATGCCAAAAGAAGTGAGAGAACTGTTGGACAAGTTCAAGGAAATAATATGTGAGGGTACACCAGCTTCACTACCACCAAAGAGGGAGATAATTCATCAAATTTACTTCATAATAGAAGCATCCTTGCTAAATAAAGATGCATACAAGATGAAACCAGTGAAAAATAAGGAGATAGCCAGGCAAGTGCAAGAATTGATGGATCAAGGATTGATTAGGAAAAGAATCAACCCTTGTGTTGTCCCAGTGGTGTTGGCTCCTAAGAAGGGAGGTAAGTGGAGGATGTGTATTGATTCTAGGGAAATAAATAGGATAACTATCAGGTATAGATTTCCAATTCCTAGAATAGAAGACTTGATGGATTGCTTGGGGGGTGCTAAGTACTTCTCTAAAATTGACATGAAGAGTGGTTACTATCAAATTAGGATGAAGGAAGGTGATGAGTAGAAGTCTACTTTTAAGACTATAGAGGGGTTATATGAATGGTTAGTTATACCCTTTGGGCTTACCAATGAACCAAGCACCTTTATGAGGGTGATGAATGAGGTATTCAAAGACTATATAGGAGTTTTTGTAGTTGTCCATTTAGATGAAATCATCATATTTAGTAAAAAAAAGAGGACCATATGAAGCACTCAGATTTAGTGTTGAAGAAGTTGGAGGAGGAGAAACTCACCATAAACCTTGAGAAGAGTGAGTTCATGAAGGAAGAACTAGTCTACCTTGGCTTTGTAGTTTCCAAGGGTGACTTGAAAATGGATAAGGAGAAGTTAGAGGCCATCTTAAAATGGCCTAATCCTAAGAAAGGAACTAAATTTAGGAGCTTCTATGGGTTATCCCAATTCTATAGGAAGTTCATCAGGAGATTAAGTGAGATTTGTGCTCCAGTCCTAGAGACTATCAAAGGAGGATTGAAGACTAAATTAATTTGGACTAAGGTAGCTAATGAGGGGTTTGAAAGGTTAAAAAGAGAAGTAGCCACTCAAACTATATTGTTGTTACCTAGATTAGATAAACCATTCATTGTGGAGTGTGATGCAAGCAACATTGTAGTAGGAGTTGTCCTAAGCCAAGAAGGCAGGCCTGTGGCCTTTTTCAGTGAAAGACTATATGGGGCTAAGTCTAGGTACTCTTCCTATGACTTGGATTTATATTATCTTGTACAAGCCTTAAAGAAATGAAGGCATTATCTATTGCCTAAGGAGTTTGTTGTCTTTACAGACAACCAAGAATTGAGTTACATAAACACTCAAGACAAGCTTAGCTTGAGACACATCAAATGGATGGAGTTCCTATAGTCATATACTTTCACTATAAAAAATAAGAAGGGGGTGCAAAACAAAGTTGCAGATGCCCTTAGTAGGAGACTACTCACCATTCAAGAGATTCAGTTGAAAAGTATAGGAGTTGAAGGTTTTAAAGACCTATATGAGGGAGATTCAAATTTCTCAGAGATTTACAAACTGTGCAAAGATTTTGAGAATCACTTTCATAGTGAGTTTGCAAAGTATGCATTGCAGAATGGGTTTCTATTCAAAGGAAATAAACTTTGTGTTCCAAAAGGCTCAATGAGGGAGAACCTCATATAGAAGAAACATAATTGGAGCCTAAGTGGACACTTTGGATTGAACAAGACACTAGACCTAGTGGAGAGGTTCTACTGGTGGCCAAAAATGCAAAAGGAAGTAAGGAGATATGTGGAACAGTGTGGCATATGTTAGAAGGCTAAAGGAACTTCATCAAATGTAGGACTTTAGCAGCCATTACCCATCCCAAATAGACCTTGGGAGTGCATAAGTATGGACTTCATAGTTGGGTTACTTAGGACTCTAACTGGTTTAGACAGTTTTTTTGTAGTGGTAGACAGGTTTAGTAAGATGAGCCAATTCATCCCATGTAAAACAAACATGATGCCAGCCATATTGCCTACTTGTTCTTCAAGGAGATGGTGAGGATTCATGGTCTACCAATGAGTATTGTTGCAGACAGGGATGTGAATTTCATGGGGCACTTTTGGAAGACCCTATGGAAGAGACTAGGTACAAACTTATCTCATGGATCTTCCTATCATCCTCAAATGGATGGGCACACTAAAGTAATCAATAGATTTCTTGGGAACTTGCTCAGATGTCTGACAAAGGAATATAGATAAGGATGTGAGGAAGTTGCTCCATAGGCAAATTTTGGCTATAATGATAGCACAAATAGGACTACAAGGAAACGTCCATTTGAGATTATGTATGGGGCACATACAAGGGGTTTGATGGATCTTAGAGACCTCAAAGGATATGAGGGAGTTAGTGGACATGCTAATGATTTCACACAATCAATGAGGGAAGTTCATGAACAAGTGAAAAAGACCTTAATGGAGGCCAATCAAAAGTTAAAGGCTAAAAGAGATGAGGGAAGAAGAGATTTGTAGTTTGAAGTGGGTGAACTAGTAATGGTGTTCTTGAATAAGGCAAGACAACAAAAAAATATACCTAGTAAGCTACAGATGAAAAGGATTGGACCTTGCAAGATATTGGCTAAGTATGGACCAAATGCTTACAAGGTGGAATTGCCCAAGGAGATGTCAATTTCTCCAATCTTTAAAGTGAAGAATTTGATCAAGTATAAGGGGCTAGAGATGGATGAGTTGCAGTATAGTACAGAGGTGCATAAGGATGTGGGAGAGTTCAAGACTCTGGAACAGGTCAAGCCACAAGTAGAAAAGATATAGGATTCAAGAGTAAAGAAGAAGACAAGACACAAGGTCTATATGGAGCATCTAGTGAAGTGGAGATAGAAACCAGAGTCAGAAGCCTCTTGGATAGATGAGAGTGACTTCAAGAAGCATGGAATCAGTGAGGAGTTCCTGACACCACAGGTAACTTAACTTGGTTGTTGTAGGTGGGATGGTGCAGGAGCACCCTAAGGTCTTTAGGAAGATCTTTAGTCATTTTGTCTTGTAGGTTGGTTAGGCCAAACATCCATGAATAAGGACTATGTTATAAATTCCCTAGTGTGTGTTAGGTGTGTTTTAGTGATAGGAGAGATTAGGGTTTGTGAGTTGTTGAGTCAAGTTGATTCTAGGGGTCTAGAACCTAGAAGTCAACCAAAAGGTCAAAGTGTTGACCAAAACTCCAAAAATGGGAGATGTTCCAGTTTTTCATGTTTTTAAGACATTTGAGGTCATTTGGTAAGGTTTGAAACCAAATAGGACCATCAAGGTGAAGTAAGTGTCATTTTGACAAAAGTTGTCAAAGTTGTCATGACAACATTTCCTAGATTTTAGGAATCGACTATTATGATGCCCAAATTATGAAAAAAGGGTCTAGACATGAGGAATGAGAGTATATAATGTTATTCCAACCCTATCTGATAGTTATTTTTTATATTGTATGGACTGGTTATTGAAAAGAACCAAGTTGCAGTGTAATTAGGATACACAGCGATCATCCATCATTTTTGTGGATTGAATGGATTGAATGAAAGCATGGAGAGTGTTTGAAATGAAATTCATTCTATCTTTATGGCATTAGATTAGTTATTTTTTCTTTCTGGTTAGATTTTGTTTAATTCTTTGCATCCTGTGAGTTCACTGGGCAGTTTTGGTCCAGTCATATAAAAGATGGTTTTTCTTGGTGTTCTCATGGTTGAAACTCCATGACCACTTGGAATCCATTAGAAACTTGTATATAATTTGTAGATATGGATTGTGGAGTGTCTGTGTGCATGGGAAGCTTCAAAAAAATCAAGCCCTAGGCGAGTACTGGTTATTCTGGCTAGGGTAACTGAACAGTGCAGAGGCAATGGAGGTTGTTGTATGATTGGTATGTGCCAATCAAGGATAGATGAGTGTGGGGGCATGATGTTCAGACCTTATGATGGAAGGATAAGTTCTGAGGAACTCAATTGATCAACTAAGGAAGCCCAAGAAACCAAACCAGTCTTCATGCCCTAGAAACCCTTTATTTTAAGGGTTTGGTGAAAGTCCATTGTTTGGACAAGATTGGAATCAAATACCTAGAAAATATTTAAGGTGAGGAAAAACCCACAAAGATTATGTAATTTTTTTCTATGGGTGTTAAGGTATTTTAGGATAAAATCCACCTTTTCAGTGATTAGGAGGGATAATAGGCCTAAAAAGGCTACTAGGCCTAAAAGACTAGTAAATTGGAACCCGATTGGGAAATGGGTGAAAGATTCACAAAATTGGATCCATAGGGGTTGGATTAGACCTAAGAGGATTCAAGAACCAATCCCCAAGAATTTGACACCATTGGAATGGTAGAAGGATAGTGAAGCCATGGATGTGAGAAGGTTATGGAGGAGAGTCTAGTGAAGGGTTTGGAAGTTGGTGGAGAGCTCCGAGTGTATTAGAGGATCAGAGAGGAATCCTCTAGTTAGAGTAGAGATAGAGACCCTAAGAGAGACCAAGAGAAGGTATTAGAGAGAGATAGAAGGCTCTAGGAGAGGAGATCCCCATCACTTTTTGAAATTAATCAGCAACTTTTCCTCTTTCAATCTCTGCAACACTTACCTTATATTCATCAAATTATCTTCTCTAGTCTTCCTGAATATCATAATATCATCCAAGTATACAATCACACATTTATTCAATAATTTCTTCAAAAATTCATTCATTAGCCTTATAAATGTACTCAGTGCATTAGTTCAACCAAAGGGCATAACCAACCATTCATACAAACTTTATTTTGTCTTGTAAGAAATCTTCCATTAATCACCTTCTCTGATTCTGATATGATGATATATGATGAACTATAACTGATTGAATATTTGAAGATGTTAATTTGATGATCACCAAGACACAGAAAGTTGATGCAAGACATTAAATCAGTTAATGTATTGTATTGTCATTGATGTCAACTTGATATAATCTGTATGGTCATGTACATACTTCTAAAAGACTTCAAAGAACCAATGAATCAAATGCTATGCTATCAGTAATGCGTAAAAGTTAAGTATTCAACTTATGACTGTATACACCGATGGAGTGCACATCGACGGCCAGAGTAAAACAACGAGAGTAAAGTCACGGTATTACCCGACAAAAAAAAGCACAGCATTACCGATGAGAAAAGTCACAGTGTTACCCGATGAGAAAATCACAGAGCAAATCGATGGACAAAATTACAGTGTTTCCTGACGGACGGAGATCCCGAAGAAAAATGAAGTCTCACCGATGGAACAGTTAGTTGTCACCGATGACTAACTGAAGTATTGACCGACAGAACAAAGAGTTCAGAAATGACAAAAGGCTTAGTTGTCAAGAGCTAAATATAGACTTGACTAGTACTTATCATTGTTTTAATCGACAAGATAAATCCATAGATAAGTAAACAATTTAAAGCTTCTTAGTCAAGTTGGCAAGAAGATATCTACGAGATAAAATAGGAGTTTTGCTTTAAATCTAATTGGCAAGAATTGTGGATCACGCCAAGATCAAGAAAGCCAAGAAATGGTGAAATCATGTCTATATAAGAGACAAACTAATTCAATGTGAATTAGGGGAGTGACAAGAGAAAAGATGTTGAAGAGATTCTGAAGGAGAAGAAAGTCTTCATTCAAACATGATGAATCAAGATGAGGAAAGAGATAAATTATGCAGACACCAATGAACAGTGATAGAACATCACATAGTAGAATAGTGTGGAGAAAATGTATTTAATTGATAACATTGATCAGAAAGGTATTGCACTTACAATAGATCTAAAAATCTGCAATTCTAGTTGTATTTGTGAACAGATCAATTTATTGTTTCAATTTAACCATTGAAGCATCAAGTCTCTTAACCGAGCAAGACTTAAAAGTCTTTTCTAATTGAGATACATCCCAAGGAGTATCAAAAAGTTTGATCATACAAAGTAGCATTGGATATGCCTGATACCTATTGATAGGCCAAGTGAGTGTTTGATCAAGGATGGTAGCATTAGATGCCAGATACTAAGTGACAAACTATTCATTTAAATCCTGTAACAAGGTCACACCTAACAGTGTGTTTGTAACCTTTAACAAGGTTGGCTCTTCAGCGAGCTCATTTCAGAAGAGTGAAAGTTTGGGTTACTGGTCCCAGTGGTTTTTCCCTCAATAGGGTTTCAATGTTAAAAATCCATGTGTTAATGTGTTTAGGAGTCATTACTTTATTGTTTTGCATTTCACATAAGTAAATCTGGATTGATCAGTATACACTAGTTATTTATTGTATTTTGGTAAATAGAAAGATTGCTTATAGGTAGACATATAGTAGAAGGTTTTACAATGCATTCCGACAAGTAGTAATTTTATATAAGTATTTGGAGGCATTCACCTTATAGGACTAAAGATAACTAGAGGTATAATTTTGTGTTACTAATTTTTTGGGTTGATTTAAGGATTAATTTTTGAGGCCACTGATTCACCCCCCACTCAGTTATTCTAACAATTGGTATCAGAGTTTGTGTGCTTAGAAAGGGAGTTTAAAAGCTCAATCTAAAGATCACAAGATGAACAAATGAGATGTGCCCAAGTTGAACAAAGACAAATTTGCTTCATGGCAAAGCAGGATAAGACTCCACTTATCAGGTATTGGAAATGATGTTACTCAATACTTAGATACTGAATATGTGTTGCCCACATGAGCACTCACAGTTGAACAAATGAGAGAGAAGCATGAGCACAACTGCATGATAATAGATCTTGCTTCCTCACTCTCCAATGATGAATTTGAAGATGTCAAAGCATGGACAACTATAAAGCAGATGTGGGATAAAGTGAAGCTTGTACATGGTGGTAATAAAAATGTTCTGAGAGCCAAGGAAGAAAGCCTTAGAGGAAAGTTTAATGATCTCACAATGAAAGAAGGTGAAAACATCACATAGCATAGCACAATAATCAAAGAGGTAGTCAATGCTATCTAAGGAGTTGGAGGTGTACTAGAAGAAGAGACAATGGTAAGTAAAATTCTAAGAACCTTACTGCCTACTTATGCTATTAGAGTATCTGCCATACAAGAAATGAGAGCGGTAGAAAATAACAATGTTACTCTAGATAGTTTGATTGGAAAACTGATTTCATTTGAGATGAATAACTTTGATAATAGTGTCTTACCAAACATAGAGTCTGCATTCAAAACTTCTTTGAGAATAAGTAAATCAAGTCATAAACACACTATGAGAAAAGATAGTGAAAGTGAAAGTGAATAAGAAGATCTTGATGAAATTAAAGTAATTATGGATAGAAGAATGCAGAGAGGTAAAGGTCAATACAAAGGTAAATTACCACTTGTATGTTTTAATTGTAAAGAGATTGGACACTTTGTTGCAAGATGTCCTAACAAGAGAAAAGAAGACAGAAGTAATGACAGATCATTTGAAAACAAGTTTGACAGAGGTGATAACCGAGATTTCATAAGCAACCAACAATAAGAAATAAGAGATACCCAAGACTACAAGGACAAAGGAAAGAAGGCCAGTTACCTAGCCACATTCAAAGATGAAGATACTGACACTGAATCTGATGAAGACATTGAGATGTTGTTTATGGCAGTAAAAGATGAAGAAAGGTATGTAGAAATTGCACTTGTATCTAAAGTTAGTAAAAATGATGTCTGGATCATAGATAGTGGCTGAACTCACCATATGACCGGTGACAAACAAAATTTTGAGACTTTTGAATACTACAATGGTGGTTCAGTAAGAATGGGTAATGATACACCTTGTCTAGTTGAAGGTAGAGGAACTATAATGTTGAATAACCTGTTAAAATGTGAAAATGCTTATTGGGTGAAAGGATTGAATTATAATCTATTGAGTGTTTCTCAGCTAAATAATTTAGGTCACAGAGTAGCATTTGAAAATAAGAAGGCAAAGATCTTCAATAAATCAGGAAGGCTTATTGGTACCGGTGAGTAGACAAAAGGTAACTTATTCTATCTGAATGATACTGACACCACTTACTTAATGGCTAGAAATGAAGACATATGGTTGTGGCATAAAAGATTGTGTCATGTAAACTTTGACAACATGATAAAGCTAAGAAAAAAGAGAAATGTAAGAGGCTTACCGACAATGACTAAGCCCGACAATATCATGTCCAAAAATTGTCAAAAAGGTAGGATGACAAAGTCTAGTTTCAAAAGAAAAACCCATACATCTGATGTCATTCTAGAATTAGTCCATACTGATCTATGTAGACCCATGAGGAAAAAGACTTACTATGGTGATAAATATTTTATTCTCTTTGTTGATGATTACTCTAGAATGATGATAGTTATGTTTCTAAAAGATAAATCAGAAGCTTTCAAGATGTTTAAATGGTACAAATAAATGGTGTAAAAACAAAGTGGTAAGGAATTGAAATGCTTAAGATCAGATAGAGGAGGGGAATTGGTTTCAGATGAATTCACTAACTTTTGCAATGAGCATGGAATCAAAAGATAGGTCTCTACACCGAGAACACCATAGAAAAATGGAATTGTTGAAAGAAGGAACAAATTCATTTTTTATTGTGCAAGCACAATAATGATAGAGAAAGACATCACCCAAATCTTCTAGAGGGAAGCTGTCAGTACTGCTATTTACATATTGAACAAAGTACAGTTGAATAAAGACACCAAGAAGACACCCTGTGAGCTATGGTATGGTTACACACCTAATGTAAGTTACTTTAGGATCTTTGGTATTCATTGTTATATCCTAAAAGATGATAGAAATGGAAAGCTTGACTCCAAAAGTGATGAAGGTATCTTTCTAGGGTATTCCACTAAGAGAAAGGCTTATAAATGTCTCAATAAAGCCTCTAACAAAATTGTTGAAAGTGCAAATGTAAAGATAGATGAATTTGCATAGAAGAATGAAAAGGAAAGCACAAAAGAACCAGAGGACTACAACAGGTTTGTTTACAATGAAGAACCTGACACTCTACCCGAAAAACAATGTATATCTCCCGAGCAACAAAATATTGCACCCGAGCATCAGGCTGCAAATACCAAAAATCAGGATATTGCTCAAGATGATGTACCAAGTGATGAAGATCAGAATGAAGGACAAAATGATGATCAAGATGATAGACAAATAATTAAACCTGTACTTGCTAGGTATGTCAGAAGGAACCATCCACAGAACCAGATCATTGGAGACAAGAGGGCTGGTATGAGAACCAGAAGTAAGTCTCTAAACAAAAGATGTCTAATTTGTGATTTTGAGCCAAAATGTGCCAATGCTGCACTTGATAATGAAGAATGGATTAGTGCTATGAATGAAGAAATTGAGGAGATAGAGAAAAAAAAGACATGGACACTTGTACCGAGACCAGATGAAAAGAATTTCATCGGTACAAAATGGATATTCAGAAATAAGATGAATGAGAATGGAGAAGTCACCAGAAACAAAACAAGACTAGTATGTAAGGGTTATGCATAAGAAGAAGGGATTGACTATGGAGAAACCTTTGCACCCATTTCTAGGCTAGAAGGAGTGAGAATATTACTTGCTTATGCTTACTTTAAAGGATTCAAGGTATACCAAATGGATGACAAGTCTGCATTCCTAAATGGAATACTTGTCGAAGAGGTGTACATTGATCAACCATAGGGGTTTGTTGATCCAAACAAGAGGAACATGGTATGTAGACTACACAAAGCCTTGTATGAATTGAAACAAGAACCAAGAGCCTGGTATGAAAGACTTCATTCCTATCTCATAAGTATTGGATTTTTAATAACTAGTGAAAATAGTAATCTTTATTTGAAGGAAGATACTGATGCTAACATTTTGATTGCTGAAATATTTGTTAATGACATCATATTTGGAGGTAATGATATGCTATACAAATCATTTGAAAATCAAATGAGAAAAGAATTTTAGATATCTATGTTTGGAGAGAACAAGTTCTTTCTTGGTCTACAGATCATGCAACAAGATGAAGGCATTTTCATTACACAATCCAAATACACAAAGGAAGTGCTGAAAATATTCAAGATGGAAGATTCCAAACCAGTTGGAACATCGATGGCAACTGGATGTAAGATGAAAAAGGAGGACAAATCACCTGAGGTAAATCAGACTTTGTACAAATTAATGATTGGAAAACTCATGTATGTTGTACATACTAGACTAGATATTGCACATGCAATAGGAATAGTTGCAAGATCTTCTGCTAATCCCAGGGAATCACATATGACTTCTGTGAAAAGACTCCTAAGATATCTAAAGAATACCGAGGACTATGGATTATGGTATAGAAGAGAAGACAAATTTGAGCTTAAGGTCTTTACCGATGTTGATTGGGCTGGAAACATTGATGACTGAAAGAGCACAACTGGAGGATCATTATTTATGGGTGACAGACTTGTCACATGGATCAACAAGAAGCAAAGATGCATCTCTTAGTCTACTGTAGAAGTAGAGTATGTTGTTGCTACAGCAAATTTCTCAAATATTGCATGGATTAAACAATTAATGGAAGGTATGCAAATGAAAATTCTTGAACCAATAATTATCTATTGTTACAATACCAGTGCAATTAACATTTCCAAAAATCCAGTCATGCATGCTAAGACAAAGCATATTGCTATCAAGTATCATTATTTGAGAGAACAAGTCCAAGAAAAGGAGGTAATACTTGAGTATGTGCAATCAAAGGAACAATTAGCTGATATCTTCACCAAGCCACTGCCCAAGGATACATTTGAGTACTTGAGAAAGAGACTAGGGGTCAGACCCTTGTCTACTAGTCAGTAAGATGACTAGAAGGTTGCATCAGCCTACATATTATCAGAATATCATTCATGTTGATGCAAACAAAGAGAAGGACTTTAAAGACACATCTGTACACAGTAAGGTATTTATCCCCTCCATGCACCAGAGTTATTGTATTGCTGATGAATTGGGAAATTCAAGGAGTATATTATGGATAGAAAGGATTGTTTGGAATTACTGTCAAATATTTGTTTGGCATTGTTGTCAAAGGGAGAGATTATATCCATTATCACACTATCCAAAGGGAGAGATGTAACCAGAAAGGGATAGTACATACAAAGGGAGAGATCAATGACAAGAGAGAAAAGAGACATCAAAAGAAAAGAATAGTCAAAGGGAGAGAATTTGACACAAGAAGAGAACACATCACATCAGAAGAAGAAATATTCTACATCCATCCAGTGAAGAGATTAAAGACAGAAAGAGAGCTGCAAGAATCAAATAAAAGTCATGTGAGCTTACCGAGGACTAGATATTTGCATTGGTTATAATACATAAGATTGGTAGTTTGATGAACTTCAATTGTTATATTTCATATTGTATTAGTTATAATATAGTGTGATAATGTAGTATGTTGCCATCAATGCCAAAGGGAGAGATTGCTGAACTATAACTGATTGAATGTTTGAAGATGTTAAGTTGATGATCACCAAGACATAGAAAGTTAATGCAAGACATTAAATCAGTTAATTTATTGTATTGTCATTGATGTCAACTTGATATAATCTGTATGGTCATGTACATACTGCTAAAAGACTTCAAAGAACCAATGAATCAAAGGCTATGCTATCAGTAATGCATGAAAGTTAAGTATTCAACTTATGACTGTATACACCAATGGAGTGCACACCGACGAACAGAGTAAACTAACAAGAGAAAAGTCAAAAGCACAACATTACCGACGAGAAAAGTCATAGTACTACCCGACGAGAAAAAGAACAGACTAACCCGATGGATAGAATTATAGTGTTTCCCGATGGACGGAGATCCCAAAGACAACTGAAGTCTCACTGATAGAACAGGCAGTTTTCACCGATGACTAACTGAAGTATTGACTGACAAAACAAAGAGTTTAGAAACAACAAAATGCGTAGTTGTCAAGAGCTAAATATAGACTTAATTGGTACTTATCATTGTTTTAATCAACAAGATAAAGCCATAGATAAGTAAAGTATTTAAAGCTTCTTAGTCCTATTGGCAAGAAGATCTCTACGAGATAAATTAGAAGTTTTTCTTTAAATCTAATTGGCGAGTGCGTACGGTGAAATCTTCAATCTGTTGGGAGCAAGCTCAAACATGACAAGTTAGTGGGTTAGCACATATAATCTATAGAATGAACAAAGAAACCAACAAGACCTCATCATAACATCATATTGAGCTAAAAACAAGTAAATTGCACCCTATTCTACTTATTTGATTTGCTCCTTTTGATGGATTGTGCATGTTCTCTCTCAAACACAAATGAGATAGATCCCCAATACAATGCAAGATTGGAAATAATGAAGCAATTAAAGAGCTAATATGAGGAACTAGTCTCAAATTCTTCAAAAGATGATCTAAACTAGCAATGGAAATGATATGCAAAATATGCAAGATTGAAGCTATTATTCATTATCCATTATCCTAGCATGTGATATCTATATGATTTAAGAAAGAAAATAAGAGCATAAAATATGAAGTCTAGAGCTATGTTAACATGATAAAAATTCAAATAAGAGAGATGAAAATGCAATAGGAGAAGGCCTCTATTTATAGATTTTTGGGATAGAAGAGGAGGGGTTGCATGATGTGGCATCTATGTGGTATCCACATAAGAGCCACATAAGGGACACATAGGCTTGAAGGGATGGCTAATTTGAAGTCAAATATAGCATTAAATATTGAGTGGATCAAGAATTCCAAGTGGGGGACAAAGGAGTAAAGAGCCTTAAAGAGGAATGGGTGACCATTTTAGAGAGAATTCTCACATGTGGGTGAGCATTCCATTAGCCTTAAGAGGGTTAGGAATCACCTCTTTAAGTATGATCAGAGGGTGATTAGGTAGGGAATTATACTTAAGAAGTGAGGTGATGGGAGTAGAGTAGGAATAGTGTAGGCTTAGGGTAGGTCTCTAGATTGGATTAATAGGTTTCTAGCTAGGGTTTAGATTATAATTCAAATTAGATTTGAATAAATCATTGTTTAGAAGAATTAGGGATATGGAGGAATTTTAATAAATATAAATTTATTAAAAAGGGGATTTTGTGAGACAAGTGTATTTAAATAAAATACATTTGAATAGTATTTAAACCCTTGATAAATACCAACTATGAAACTATTTAATTGATTAAATTAAATAGTTAGATGAAAAAGGGAAATTAATATTAATAATAATATTAATATTTTTGGACATCTACATTTTTCCCCTCTTTGATGTGGCGTCGCAAGTGACGTTGCATCGAAGACAAGAAAATAAATTTCCCAAGAGGAAGAGGGTTTCTAGGAGTCATGCCAAAGCGACGACGATATAGGGTTGTGCCCCCTCAAGAAAAGAACACAACAAAGACAATATTGTGAAATTTTCTCCAAAAAGGATGCAACAGGAAGGAGGAAGGGAGAGGAGGTAATAAATAGAAGACTTCTAAAATGTAACTGAGAATGCAAATGCAATACAATTAACGAGCCTTGAGGATCCATTTGTGTGAAAAATATGGAGAGCACATTTGATTTTAATATTGCAAAAGAAAGTATGCATCAGGTGTTAGAAAACACAGATGACAAGATTCCTTTGCATGGACTAGATGCTCATACAAAAGCACACAGCAAAAGATGCATGTATCAGTAGCCACCACTGACAACACACCAAGATATAGCAGATCAAGGTAGTGGTGAGTAGGTTTAAACTGACACAAAAAGATAAAATCAATAAAGAAGGCCTCATGACCAAGCAGTCATTTAGTCCAAAGTTCTTGCCATGAATAGGAGTGATGTGATGAAGGATTTGATAAGCCGACGCCGGAAGGATGCATCCTGATGGGAAAGGATTGGATTTGATGTGATTGATAGATATTCACTGGAAAAAGCTATGAACAGGATGAGGAGCAAGGATAATCGGTCGTAAAACTGATTTGGTGAAGAACATGATTGTAGTCGCGGGAGTCAAAACGTCACTAAAAAGGGAAAAAATGAACGATGCAGAAAGAAACACAAATTTATTGCAATATTTTTGATTATTTTTTTATTTTTTTTTTAAAGTTTTTTGCAATTTTTGAATTTTTGGCAATTTTTAAATGTTTTTGGAATTTTTGCGCATTTAGCCTATACAACAGGACTAATAATACAAAAATATGTAGGTGGGGGAAGAAAATGGACTAGGAAAACAAATTCTGGCAGAAATGGGGGCTATAAGAGGAGCGGGAGGGCTTAAGGAAGGTCATTGTGAATAGTGATTAGATGCAAAAAGAGCTCTAGAGAGAAAACATGGCTGACGAGAGGATGAAGGGGCAGTTGGGAGAGAATGTTTAGACCCACGAGAGACCTGCGAAGTGACCAGTACCGGTGAGTAATGCAACCAATACCTTGCTTTACTATTTTCTAATCTTTTTTAACAATTGTGGGTGGGTTAGGGGGTCATCAATGAGGGAAGAAAGGGTGGCGGATCGGAGATGCCGGTTCTCGAACCAGCGTCTGCAAAGACACTGATCCCCAGATTGATGTCTTCATAGATGTCATTCCTCAAACCCGCATCTCTAAGGAGATCAGTAATGAACTGGCATCTTTGAAGATGCTGGACCCAGATCTGCATCTTCAAAGATGGCAGTCTGGGGGGAGAAACAGACGGAGACGCCAGTGTAAGAACCAACGTCTCTGACTGAACCGACGTCTACGTCAAAAGGGGCAGACACCGAGGGGGAGGGAAATAGAGGGACCTGGTGGGGGCCAGGGATGGGTCGGCAAAGGACCTAGGGACGGGATGCCCATTTTGGGAGGGGTTAGTCTAGAAAAAGAAGTAATATGGGTTGACATGGTGGATTTTGCATTTTACAGGAGTAGTTCCCACCATTGGGATCTCAAGAGCACTGGCCACCAATGATGGAGCTAGAGGCCCAACTGATGGATGCAGACTGGGGTTTATTAGTTGTGGTTGGATTAGAGTATGTGCCCCGATGGCCGAGGCTATGGGTGCACAACGGGATGATGACTGCCTTGATCGAGCGGTGGCACAGTGACACCACTACATTTCATCTGTCGACTAGGGAGGCCACTATTACTCTTGAGGATGTGTGGAGGATTCTATGGATACCGATTCAAGGTTCGATGTCATAGTATAGATTGGAGGATAATGATCATTACATGGAGATTGCATTTAGGAGGTTGATGAGGAGGATACCCACATACAGGACTTGGATGCCCTGGCAGCCAACGGTTGACAGGAGACTGAGGTGGATAGCGCTATATTTGGCTAGATTGATCGGTGGGCGGATGCTGGCAGACTTGGTCGGTCATAGTTTTGGGGTGGGGTGGTCTCGGGTAATGGTAGGGATGCTAGAGGAGGGGACGACCTACTACTAGGGACATGTCATCCTAGGACAGTTATATCATGATCTGCACATGGCTGCATACCGTGGGGTACACAATATGGGGACTTGGGTTACATTGCTACTAGTATGGGCCTGGGAGCACATTGCGGTGTTTCAACCGATGCGAGTATGGGAGGCATAGCAACTAGGAGAGCCATATCCATGTAGATACAGCTTCCATTGAGATACACCTTTGTGGGCTAGACAAGATACTGGCGTAGGTTGCTAGATGAGTTTCAGGTTTTCTGCTAGACCCCATACAGACTCTGTGAGCCATGGGGAGCTATGGATTGGGAGGTAGGAGTAGAGGAGGGCTTCGAGGATTTTTTTATATTTTTCCTATGTACAGACAAATTGCTTTCTTCTGGGGAGGACCATCCACCAGATAGAGAGGTATAGGCCATCCAAGGTTATGACACGGTTTGAACTGTAACAAGGTGTGGTGGCAGAGGATAGTTTACATCCTCATGTCACCAGGGAGGTCAGATTTTGGGGGCGGTACACTGACACACTGACAGTGAGAGTGGCCTGGAGGACGATGGCAAGGATAGACTTCATGGTCATGCAAGATGTCATAGACATAGGGATGACTGCAGAGTATGTAGCATGGTGGGCCACACACACAACGTTACAACTTACAGACCCAGTACAGGTAGCAACCCATGAGCAGCCAACGAGAAATATGGAGGTTGATGATAGGACAACTGCAGGAGATGCCCCTAAGACCTCAGCAGTAGGGAAGAGGAGGAGACCATAGCAGCGACGGGTCCAGCCCCAGATAGAAGCATAGGAAGTGGGTGGGAAGGATCAGGGGCCACAGGGGCCACTAGGGGATGGTTATGATCAGGCACCTCAGGTGCTGATACAGGGACAGGTTCAGGGCCCATAGGTGCAGGCACCACAAGGACCACTAGCAGGATACATGGCACAAGACACACATGATATTGTTATTGCAGAGCGAGATAGTCTGCAGACATAGTGTCCGCAGCTATGGGGACTGTTAGGTATGGCTCAGGTATTTGAGACCAGCCTACAGACTGAGGTGACCTAGGTATAGGGCCTATTAGCTGCAGAGACAACATGGGTTGACAGGGTTGAGGGTGCACTTGACACCCTACAGGGCAGGGTTGACTCAGGAGAGTTTTCCATGGTAGACCTGACTAAGGATTTTGCGGAGTTACAAATAGAGATAGGGATGTTGAAAGGTTAGTTGGGCACCCTTACTGAGTACATAGATTGGGTGACATAGCAGATCATGGTATTGACCTCGAAGAGGGATGCAACATAGAGGCGGGCTGAGGCCTATAGGATAGAGTGAGATATCGCTGGATAGGCGGCCAGTGTAGGTGAGCCAGGATAGGTGGTGGCAGAGGCTTTTGTAGCTCATAGGGATGCATTCAAAGTAGGTAGGGAGGTAGCCCACTATTGGGCATTGTACCATCAACTAGTTCCTGAGGGACAAAGACATGTATACTCAGAGAGGTCCTGATTGCAGACCACAGGTTGGGCATCAACTTCTCAGGGATCAGTGGGGATGCCACCACGGGCACCACCAAGAGGGGGATCATAGCCACCAGCATGATTCCTTCAAAGGATTTTTGTGACACACAGTTTTGTATTTTGAGATGTACATGTATATCAGCACCTAGGTGCATGAATTTGTATTTATTGATGACAGACATTGTACTCATGATTATATATATATGATAATCGATTGATGACTCTTATGACTCTATGATGTATGATTCTCATGTGTTGATTTATATGATACTATGATGCATATGCTTATATAAGTACTGACATTGATGCTTGCAAGATGTGATGTTTTATGATTATGTATATACAGGATGAGATGGTTAGATGTATGCACCTAGATGCATGCTTATGTATATTGTAGTATTTTGTGATATAATGCAATGGATGTTCTTAATATGTTTATGATGCAATGTACCTGTATGTTTATGCATTTAATGTATAATGTACAATGGATGTATTTATGAATATTTTTATGATGCAATGTAATGATCCTAACAATGCAATGATGCAATGCAATGCAATGATCTATATGAAAATGCAGGTATGGAACTGATGCAACAGATGCAATGGGACTCATGTTTTTGGTGTGTGTTACAATCAACTAATGAACCAGCCAGCAAGACTATGAAGGACCAGGCAGGGACGGTTAGCATGATGGCTACTCAGAGTGTTAGCGTGATGCTGAGAGGTCAGGATATGTCACAAATATATAGGGAGCAAACCGAATGATTATTACAAATGATTAATTACAAGTGATTATGTACAAAGGTGACTTTTGAGACTTGATTGGATCTTGCTATTTGATGCGTGCGATAGTGTTGGAACATCCAGGGAATGCTGAGGTTTGCAGAGATGTGATGATGGCGATGGCGGGGAGTGAGATTTTGATAGATAATGGAATGCTCCATTACGTGTGATACATGTTTCCAAGTTTTCATCACTCATACTTGTCCAAGGTACTTGATTGCCAAGTTTACACCATTGGATGAAATTTTTCTCTTTTCTCTTCTCTTGTTTTTAATTTTTTTGATTTTTTTTATGTTGTCCAAGCGCCTGTTTGCCAGGTTTTCTCTGGGACAACCATTTTTTCTGCTTTTTTGAGATTTTTTCAGGACTGTTTTACATTGTTTTTGTACTTTTTTTTAAGGACCTTTTATACTTTTTATGGATTTTTTTAGATAACTGGAATGAATAACCAGCCCTTAGGCATAGAAGTGCCTGAGGTGAATGATGTTGATAGGATCATTCAAGGGTTCTCCTTCAAGAGTGGAGAGTTGATATGCCCCAGAACTGAAGCATACAATGATAATGTATGGGCCTTGCCAGGTAAATTTGAATTTACCTTTCTTTTCTTGATCAATACCCACTTTATGATTATCCTTTAGCACAAGGTCCCCCACCTAGAACTGGTATGGGTGGACCTGTAATCACCTAAAAATGGTCACCTAAACCCTAGACCCCCAATCTCAACTATTAATCAAGAAACCCTAATCTTGATTATTCTAAGTCCTAAATCAAATAGGCAATTCATCAAATTTGAACCGATCTGACCAAAACCCTAGTTCCTAATCAATCATTGTACTTGATTAATTAATTAATTCCTAAAATCATAATACATTGGAAAATAAACCTTATGTTAATTATTTAATTGATATTCTGATATATCAATTAAATAAAAATTACAAAATTGTCAATTAAATAAAAAATGAATTAAATTAATTATAAAAACCTAAATGTGGATTAAAAATCAATTAAATTATTAAAATTTCATATGACATCATCAAATTCAGTTGACTGATTATCAAAATGGAAACAATCTAGTTCCACTCAGTTAACTGATTCTCCACTGTTTATCATTTTGGAAACATTTCAGTTAACGGTAAACTGATTTTGGAAGTTTCCAAAATAACTGATCAGTTGGTTCAGTCAATTGACTCTCTCAACCAATCACATCACTTGCACATGGATTGTGCTTCTTCAATCGAATCTAAGCCACTCTTTTTGTTCGATCTCGACCGTCGATTCAAGAGAGATTTCTATAAAAGAGAAACTCTTTTCCTTCACAAAGGCTCCTAACTTTCTTCTAACATTATTATATTGCATTTTCTTCTCTTTTCTTAGCATTTATCATTTATCATTGTTGTTTTAATTTCAAGCATGCAAATATAATCATTAGAGCACATTCAATTTGGGTTTTAAAAAGAATCTTTCACTTTTTGATTTGGTGCATCTAAAATCAATCTTATGTAGCTTGGATGAACAAAAAACTACATATGCATATCATCTTAGATCATTTATCATAGCTTAAAATCCTTCATTTAGGTCTTTGGTGTAGTCACTGAGCTTGCAATGATCTGAGAGCAAGCTCACACTCCTGCCTTCTAGAAGGCAACAGGTCGATTATTTCAGACATGTAGGATGAATAAATCCATATGCATTCCTATATGCAATTGAAGTATAATGACTATGTTAAAGTGTACTGCTAAAGTATAGGTCCACTTTTAGTACGCACATTTCTGGTGCCCACCGTGGGGCTCAAACCCATGACCACAAGGTTAATTTTTGTGAGTTTTGTGATAAATTTTTGGGCTATTTTTTCAGAAATCTGACTGATGTTTTTATTATTAAATACACATATGACATGATACAGATCCAAAATTTATATTTATGAAAATTTATTTGAGTTATCTTTCATGTGCCATTGGTTTGAATTAATTTCATTGAGATTTGCAAAAGTTATGGTCATTTTAGTGCAGACTAGTCAAAACCTAATTTTTATGAAATCTGACTGATGTTTTTATTGGTACATGCACAAATGACATGATACAGATCCTAAATTTATATTTATGGAAAGGTATTTGAGTTATCTTTCATTTTTCATTGGTTTGAAATAATTTTGTTGAGATTTGCAAAAGTTATGGTCATTTTAGTAGGACTAGTGAACCTGATTTTATGAAATCTGACTGATGTTTTTATTGGTACATGCACATATGAAATGATACAGATCCGAAATTTATATTTATAGAAAGGTATTTGAGTTATCTTTCATTTTCTTCTGATTTGAACTAATTTCATTGGGATTTACAAAAGTTATGATTTATTTAGTGCAGACTGGTCAGAACCTAATTTTTATGACAAGTTTTTTTATTATCAAATGATATATTATCTTTGACTAACCTAATTTTCTAACACGTGGGATTGGCAAGCTGTGTGTGTGTGTGTGTTTTTTTTTTTAATGGATTTTTATAATAGTGGGTTGCATGTGCAGGAATAGGTAAGATTTTCATAACAGTGGTTTGCAGGACGCTCAAAAAGAAGACTAAAACACAAACTACTCACGAATTGGTTTTGCAGGTTGCCTTTGATCGATAGAATGCAAAACATTGTGCTTGCATCTTGTTTTTTATTTCTTAAAATAAGAACCTGCATGTAGGACTTCTTAAAATGAACATTTTTTTTAATGTTTTAGGAATGACAATGATGTCAAGAAACTATGCTCTCGCCCTTTTGGGATGATCAGAAATCTAGAAACATTATTGTCATTTTCTTATTCTTCTTGAAGTGTCTTCTAGTTTTTTAAACCCAATGAATTGCACGAACGTATCCTCTCCCCTCACCTTTGTGGATCTTGGGTGAAAGAGAAATCCATACAAATCCTTTAGCGTGGCTACCTCCTAAGTGCTTTAACAGAGCCAGTGAGAGTGGATTGCCCAACCGGTAACAGGCTAAAACCAAGCCCTTCCAAACCGGTATATAAAAAATGTCATTGTGATTAATGTCATAGTGAACAGGTGTTGATTACATTATACTAGGAAGAATATCTCCCTCAGTTCCCTTGTGGTGCGTTAAAACCTACAAAATGTAACTTATGTAGGCTGGGAGGCCTCCATAACGAAGCTAATCTGCCGCAAGTATAATCACCTGAAAGGATTCCTTGACTACACACTTTTTTATATTAGCCAAAATCCCTCTATCTATTGGCGTAGAAGGTTAGAGACTGACTAAGACATCCCACACTTTTATGGCTCTTAGTAGACACAACAGTCCCTTGGGAAGTCATTACCCTTGGGATTCAAAGCTTGGTGTGCCTGAGAAGTGAGTGCACTATAAGGAGGAGCCTGTGCCTCCAAGCTTCTAAGTTGTTCGCTATGAGTAGATGTGGCTAAACTTTGGTTCAAGTGGGAATTCAAGAGATATTTCCCTGGCTTACCTAGGATTGTGGTGTCTCTGTTCTTTTTACAACAAGCATTCTACTTGGTGTGTCTTGCGTGGGTGAAGCATCAAAACAAACAAAACATCAAATCAATCATTAAGATTCAAATCTGCAATTCTAGGTGTTAGCTGTCAACTCTTGTCTGAGCTTCTGCATCTAATATCAAAATTTGAAATCTATCAACTTGCTATCTGAATTGCTTTTCTATTGTGAAAGTTCTGTCTGAATTTTCACCAAGTCTGTGTTCTCATCAACATCACCTACTAGTCTATCTTTGAATGCAATCTATTGACAGTCTGATTCATTGTTGTCTTGAAATCTGATTTAGTTGTGCTAGTCCAAGTGACTTGTTACTTTAATCATTTTTTTTCACTTTCCTTATCCTAAGTTGTGAAAGCAGGTTCGTTAACCTTGACTCAAGATCAGAGTCATTTCTTCTCTCTCTTAGTTGGATTTTATCTCCTTTGTCCTTTGGTCTTGGACTTAATCATCACTTTAGATATCACTTCAACACCTATCATTCAATCAACTGATTCATCATACCTCCTCTTCAATTTTCTAAGCAAGCACATCAACCCAATCTTACAATGTCTAAAAGCAAATGGGCTAAACCTTATGGTCCTAACAATGTGCAAGAAGAGATTTTTATGGCAGCTTTATCAAAACAACTTCAAACTATGCAATCTAAAATCCAAGAATTAAAGGGGTAAAAGGATACACAATCCAACAAATCCTCATCAAGCTCAATCTATCCTTTCCTATTTGATCATTATCAAGAAAGTGGCTCCAAAGCCCTAAAAGTTGCTAAAAACACCACGAAGTCTTCCTCCAAAGAGATTAGTAACATCATGAAAGAAAAACCTTGGGTTAAATGCATGAGAGACTTCACTCTTTTGGGGAAATCTTATGAATCTACATTAGAAGAAATTATTGATAATGATCTCATCACATTACCTCAAGCCACATCATGTGGATGAAGATTCTTGAGTAACTATTGTGCATATCATCAACACAATGATCATAAAACTTCATCTTGCATGGAGTTGAAACATAAAATCCAAGATCTCATAGATGATGGCATAATCAAAGTTGAAAATCCTAATGATTCATCTAATCTCAAGCATGATCAATATCAATAATCCATGTCTAGAAATGGTTCGTAGATCACATCTCCTTCTTCCGCCATTCCTCCATCTCCTAAAGCTTCACCATCTCCATTAATAACTAAGCCTAATGACGACTATGTCTACCTTCAGGCACTACCTCTAAAAGATATCCAAGCTAATCAAAAAATGAATACAAGTCCTTCTCAAGATTCGATGATCATAGACCCAAAGCATCCATGTGCTTCAATGCTTATCATGCCTATTCCAAATGATTGTCCATCAGCCTGTCAAGAATCCTATATGCAGATCAAAACTCCTACCTCGTCCTTAGAAGTGGATCCATGTCAAGAGGACAATCTAAAGTGTCAAGAAATAAATATCACTAATGATCAAGATCAAGATACCATCCATCCTTACCCAACAGTTGACCAACGTCGTATATATCAAGAGTCTCATGATTATCCTATCATCCGCTTCCATTTCTTCCCAGAAGAAATTCTTACATCTCCTATATCTTATCCATCTCTCAAGAAAGATCAAGATATCCTTGCTGGCATCTCTAATCGGCCTATTGAAAATCAAGAGAAAGGTACCCTTTGTACACCATCTAAAGATTCTTGTCAAGATCAGGGCATCCCATCATTCCCTTGTCATGTTCTTCCATATGAAGAAACCATCATTCCTCCAAATCCCTAGCAGAATACTAAATCCCCTCAAGCTTCATTTTCTCCTATCAAAGCTAATCATGAGCCTGAGGGTATAAATATGACTCCTAATGATGAGATCCTTGGCAATGCAACTCACTCTAAAGATGTTGATATTCCTTCCACACCTTATATCCCTCCATTTAAACATATACATCATCCTTCTCCATCTTCCAAATCCATCCTTGGTCCCTATATCCCAAAGCTAAATCTGTCAAACCTTCCATCTATATTGGGTCCTTATATCCCTTCATCCACTTATCCTATCTCTTATCAAGATCAACAAAGACATACATCCTTGGAATCTCCTTATCAACCAATCCATATGAACCAGTCATATCAGTCCTATTCATCCACATTCCCCAAGTCTTTTGGAAGCAATTTGGATGCGCAACGAAGAAATTAGAAATCAAATTATCCACTTACATATGAACATCACTATGTCCCATCTAATCGACATGTGACTACAAAGAAAAAGGAAATATTTAAGAGACCGCAAAGGTCTACTGAGAAAAGAATAATGTCTAAGAAAATATGGGTTCCTAAATCCACCATGGAAGAATTGCATTCTAAATCCAAGCAAAGAATAAAATTAAAGAAAATATGGGTTCCTAAATCCATTATGGAAGAATTGCATTCTAAATCATCCAAAAGCAAAGGAAAATCAAATTCTATATGGATTCACAAGTCTCTTCCAAAGGACTTGGATAAAAAAATAAAAGAAAAATCTATGTGGATTCCCAAGTCTCTCTTAAAAGGCTTGAACAAAAAGGAAAAGTCAGAGTTGGCATCCAAGCTTCCAAAGTCTTCCACTTCATCTTCAGCTAAACATCCCCCATCTTCTAATTCTATTTTGGGTCCTCATGTCCCAAAATCCATTACCTTGAATACTCCATCCATATTGGGTCCTCGTATACCAAGATCCATATCAGCTCATCCATCAAAGTCTCAAGTTATTGCATCCACTCATCCTCCATATGTCGACTACCCTTCAAGGGGTGTGTCAATGTTGATCTCATCACCTTTTCCATCACCTACCTATTACCCATCCATCCCATATCCTGCTATTCCTCTTATCCAATCCACCACATAAATCCTTTCCTACCATGTCCCTTATCCTCCATGCCATCTTCTCTACCATCACCCTATCAGCATCTTTGCGCATACTTTCAGTGGCCTTGGGCTATCATAGCATATCCTTCAAAGGAGAACTATCTAAAGAGCAGAAGCTTAATTTTCTCCATAAAATCAAAAACAAAAATGAAAAAAATGAAAAAAAAAGTGCCTTGGTAAAAACCTGGTAAACAGGCACCTTGGTAGCCAAAGTAAAGATAAATCAATCTGTCCTATGGTGAAAACCACTTCTTGTGGCACCTTGGATAAGTACCATGATGAAAACCTGGCAAACAGACATCATGCGTAATTCCTCTTGCTTGGACTCTTCACTTGAGGCCAAGTTCCTTCCATTGTCATCTATCATATCTTCCATCCAGCTAGCATGTGAGAATCCATGTTCCTTCTGGTAATCTTGACAACGTTGAACCTATCCATGAGCATCATGTATCTTGACATTAATCATCCCTTCCATCAGCCTATTCACTTGCTCTCATCCATGGCACCCTATCATGATCTTGCTTATCCCAATCCTATCCTTCCTATCTATGAGCATTCCTGCCATCATCCAAAACATTCACTTATACCTTCATCACCCTTTATCCCGATTGCACTATCATAGCTATATCCTATCCAAAATTGACCCCTTGGTCTTGATCAAAATTGAAAAACAAGTTCTTATAAGTCTCTTGACATGTCCATTCTTTTGGACCACATGATTTTTATGACATCAGGTCATTATCCTATATGTTATCCAATACCACTCCATGAGCCTACATTGATATACTCTTTTTTCCTAGCTTGGCTAATCTTAAAGAGACTGTCTTTGAGGGTTGCATTCACCCTCTTCATCCATCATTGTCTTTTCACGTCATCCATCAGCTTTCTAATCCATTTGTAATGACCTCTACCTTGCTAGACATTGGGGTCAAACTAATGTGATCTTGCTTGAGATCGGTTAATCTCTAAAAAATATAAAAATCGTAAAAAGTCTTGAAAAAATGATCATCTTGGTGAAAAACCTAGCAATAGGTGCCTTGATGCATCAATCAAAAAAATTTAAAAATTTAAAAAAAAAAAAAATTGAAAATTTGAAAAAAAGGATGGCAACATACACATGCTTGCCAGGTTTTCAATAATCACATCATCAAGATAGACCCCATCACTTGGGGCATCTCAACTTCATCACATCAAATCAAGTTGAGATTATCATAATCAAAAGCAACCCAATCAATTGTCTTATAGAGTGATGGACACACTTGAAACCACACAAGATCGGTGTTATATGAGTCATTCATTACTGAAACCAGACACATTGATCAAATTGGCATCATCGCTTTAAATCAAGTCAATTTCTGCTAAATAGAATCTCTACCAAGTAGGTGAAAAATTGGTAAATAGACACCTCTTTTATTCAGTGCTCCATCTATCAATGCTCAATCTTGGCATCATTCCTTGGATTCTATTTGTGCATATCTTTCAGTCACTTTCATGACACTCTAGTTCTTCTGAGAACCCTCCTGGCTTGAAACTGATCCAGAGTCATAACCTGGGGGCAATCACATCAGATTTTTCCACACAGTATGAGTCAAGTCAGTCATTGCTATTTTCTACTAGGGGCATGGGTCCCCAATTTGATTGCATCTTTGGTTTACACCAAAGTTAGTAATCTTGTCATTTCTAAAGGACAAATCGCTACTGATGCAAATAGGTGTTTCTCAACACTACAATCAACAGTGTTTCTTAACACTCTCTTTGGACACATCTGTGTTTCTTAATACACATTGGATATCGCAAATGTAAACAACAGATCCATAGCAATCAAACACAAAAGCACTCACAAGCACAACGGTGTTTCTCAACACCCCATACATATACACATCCAAAGACTTTGAAACTAGTTGAAGTATGCTAAACTTGTATTCGTATGTTGTCTATTCTCATTGATTTCACTGATCTTTTCTTTGTCTACTGCTTGTTGGTTTGGTTCTGATGATTAGGCAACATCAAATAATCAGGGTGTATGTGATAAGAGCTCCTGCATTAAGGCAAAAGAGCCTCACATCCCTTGATCATCTTTATTTATACACCAAGGTGAGGTTGGAACTATCTCCTTGACTGTTATTGCTCTTTTTGTTTACACAAGTGTGCACTCATGGTTATCTTGGCTTTCAATTCCTCGATACTG
Organism: Thuja plicata; assembly: GCA_018584345.1. Lineage (NCBI taxonomy): Eukaryota > Viridiplantae > Streptophyta > Pinopsida > Cupressales > Cupressaceae > Thuja > Thuja plicata. The sequence continues at coordinate 1,126,851 of MU223167.1, read as the reverse complement.
GTGTACTCCTGCAACATCAACTGGAAAAAATGTTCAGGTCATCTCAGCTTTTGTGCCTCGATGCTTACGTTGGTTTCCCATATTTTATCCGATGAAAGTCATATTCATATTCTTATGGTCACAATGGCACCAGTAAGGATTGTACTAACTTCGATGTTCCAAAAAATGCTCAATGATGAAAATTTTCAATTGCTAAAGCTTAGTGACTACACCTTAGGTTGCATTCATCTTAGTATGCATCTGCATCTACATATGCATAGTGGTGAAATCAACATAATAACTTTATCTCTCTCCAATGTGAAGGATCAGAGGTTCTTATCGATCAATCTTCTCATCGTCAAGTGGTCATTTGTATGTGAACATGACACCCCTTTCTAAATCCACTGTCCTGATTCTATTTTCAGGATCGAAATCAAAATCTGTAGCTGACCACTTGCACAACCAATAGAAATCTCTCATGCTTTTCTTCTAATCAATCCATGTATCTTACTTTTGGTCAATCTTGGTCAACAGGACCTCTCATCAAGTATAGTTTATGTCCTAACCACGTGGGACCTCTTTCTAATTAGATCAGTTTCTTCCTAAATTGTCTAATCAATCAAATTGCTTCTCATCACTGGGGCACCTACCCATATTTTGATTTCACTCCCGAGGGGGCAGGATCAGGACATCAACATTCTAGTGATTACATCCTCAATCAAAACCCTATTTCTTGGGGCATCTCAGCTTCATCACATCAAATCAAGTTGAGGTCATCTTAAATCAAGGAAACCTAATCAATGGTCTTATACACTGGTGAATACACTCGAAACCAGACAAGATTGATCTTATACGGGCTATTCATTATTGAAACCAGATACATTGATCAAATTGGCTTCATTGCTTCAAATCAAGTCAATTTTCTTGCTAATCAAATATCTTAAAGGGAATTAGTTTCATCACTTCAAATCAAATTGGTTATTCGTTCAAACCAATCAAAAAGGTTTAAGAGTTCCTGACAGATGTTCATTTTCATCGCTTCAAATCAAATTGAGCATTATGTTTATATCTTTTGATCGATCTTCGTCCAATCAAGCTCGAAGTCGGTCCTCTTCTTCAAAAGAATGGTTTCATCGCTTCAAATCAAACTAGTCTAGGTCTTCTCCCTAACAATTCTTTGAATCAATGCGTTGATTGCACATCAATTCAAAGAGGGGCAAATGTAATCACCTAAAATGGTCACCTAAACCCTAGACCCCTAATCTCAACTATTAATCAAGAAACCCTAATCTTGATTACTCTAAGTCCTAAATCAAACAGGCAATTCATCAAATTTGAACTGATCTGACCTAAACCCTAAGTCCTAATCAATCATCGTACTTGATTAATTAATTAATTCCTAAAATCATAATACATTGGCAAATAAACCTTTTGTTAATTATTTAATTGATATTCTGATATATTAATTAAATAAAAATTACAAAATTGTCAATTAAATCAAAAAGGAATTAAATTAATTATAAAAACCTAAATGTGCATTCAAAATCAATTAAATTATTAAAAATGCATATGACAACATCAAATTCAGTTGACTGATTCTCAAAATGGAAACAATCTAGTTCCACTCAGTTAATTGATTCTCCACTGTTTATCATTTTTGAAACATTTCAGTTAACTATAAACTAATTTTGGAAGTTTCCAAAATAACTGATTAGTCAGTTCAGTTAACTTACTCTCTCAACCAATCACATCACTTGCACATGGATTGTGCTTCTTCAATCGAATCTGAGCCACTCTTTTTGTTCGATCTCGACCGTCGATTCGAGAGAGATTTCTATAAAAGAGAAACTCTTTTCCTTCACGAAGGATCCTAACTTTCTTCTAACATTATTATACTACATTTTCTTCTCTTTTCTTAGCATTTATCATTTAGCATTGTTGTTTTAATTTCAAGCATGCAAATCTAATCATTAGAGCACATTCAATTTGTGTTTTAAAAATAATCTTTCACTTTTCGATTTGGTGCTTCTAAAATCAATCTTAAGTAGCTTGGATGAACAACAAACTGCATATGCATATCATCTTAGATCATTTATCATAGCTTAAAATCCTTCATTTAGGTCTTCGATGTAGTCACTAAGCTTGCAATGATCTGAGAGCAAGCTCACACTCCTGCCTTCTATAAGGCAACAGGTCGATTCTTTCAAACATGCAGGATGAATAAATCCATATTCATTCCTATATGCAATTGAAGTATAATGACTATGTTGAAGTGTACTGCTAAAGTAGAGGTCCACTTTTAGCACGCATAGGACCTTCTTGTTATATTTTTGCTTGAGTCTATTTTGATAGACAATTAGATGATCATAGGCTTTCTGGCACTTTTCGTCTAGTATATCAAGCTGTGTGAGTCGTGCTAATCGGTAATCTTCATCATCAAACAGGCCTCTTAGTGATACTTGGAGGGATGGTAGTTTGACCTCAATTGGTAAGATGACTTTAGCACCATAGACTAGGGAATATGGATTAGTTCTTGTACGTGTACAGTAGGAAGTGCGATATGCCCAGAGAGCAGGGTTGATTTGGAGATGCCAGTCACAACCACTATCATTGACAAATTTCTTGAGGATTTTGAGAAGGGTCTTGTTAGTTGCCTCAGCTTGGTCGTTACCTTGAGGGAAATATGGACTGGAAAAATGGTGATGGATATGGAGGTGAGCACATAGATCATTGACGTGTTGATTTTCAAATGGTGTTCCATGATCTGTGAAGATAGTGGAGGGTATGCCGAAGTGGAAGACAATGTGATAGAGGATGAATTTGGACATCTAGACACCTGTAGTGAGGGTGAGAGGAATTACTTTGACCCACTTTGTAAAGTACTTCATTGCTGTGATTATGTATTTGTGGCCTTCAGAAGAAAGGGGAGTAATCTTACCAACGAGGTAAAAACCCCAACAAGAGAAGGGCCAAGGAGGCGCAATAGGTCTGAGGTCCTATGCAGGAGCATGGATCAGATTAGCATGTTGTTGGAAAGGTAGACACTTCTTGATGAACTCACAAGCATCATGTTCCATTGTAGGCCAATAGTACCCTGTACGTAAAATTTCTTGGCTAGGACCATGCCACTCATGTGGGCACTGTAGATTCCAGCATGTACCTCTTGTAGAGCCTGGGCGGCTTCATTTTAATCTAAATATCTAGAGAGCACATTGTGATAGCCTCAATGATAAAGGGTGTTGGCTACGAGGGTGTAGTGGGAAGCTCTACGAATAAATTTTTGGTGTTGGGTTGAGGTGAGATGAGGGGATATGATACCATTTTATAGATAAGCCTAGATATTGTGGTACCATGGAGATTGGGGACAACCAAGACACATACGTGATTTGATTCATCATTCTCGTAAGTGGGATCATGAAGTTGCTCAACTAAGAATTCATATTGCGTAGACTTGTGAGGAATCTCTAAGAGGGAACCAATTGTGTCCATTGCATTGGCAGCCTTATTTTGCAAGCATGGTACTTGTGTTATCTGGAAGTGGAGGAAATGTTCTTTCATCTTGTCAACCATCTACTTATATGGAAACAATTTTTCATCTTTGGTTTGATACTCATCTAGGACTTGTTTGATGATGAGTTGAGAATTTCCAAAGACATGTATATCTGTGATATTCCATTCTATAGCCATGCAGAGTCCTGCGATGAGTGCCTCATATTATGCAATGTTGTTTGTGTAGGGAAATCCCAATTTGAATGACATAGGGATGTAGTCACCCTAAGGTGTGACGAAAAGTATTCCTGCCCCTGCACCATGAGTTGTGTAGGACCCATCAAAGTAGAGTTTCCAAGTAGGTTGATCTTCTATCATGCATAAATTCTCATCTGGAAATTTTGTGATAAAAGGATATGTGTCCACCAATGGCACTTCTGCTAGCTAATCTATGATGACCTGTCCTTTAATGGATTTTCTATCTACATATTGAATATCAAACTCGCTTAACAACATAACCCATTTTCCCATTCTTCCTATGAGAGTAGTCTTGGAGAGTAGGTACTTGAGAGGGTCCACTTTTGAAATGAGTTTGGTTGTATGACTAAGCATATAGTGGCAAATTTTTTGAGTGGTGAAGATCACTGCCAGACATGATTTTTCCACAGGGGAATAGTTGAGCTCATAACCCACTAAGGTTTGACTGATGTAATAAATAGCTCTTTCTTTACCTTCATCGTCCAACTGAGCAAGGAGTGCCGCTAGTGCTGTTGTAGTAGTAGAAATATACAAGATGAGTGGTCGGTCAGGTATAGGTGGTACCAAGATGGGTGGATTAGCCAAATATTATTTGATCTTGTCAAAACTCTTCTAATACCGAGGATCCCATTTGAAAGTGTTATCTTTTCGCAAGAGATGAGTGAATGGTTAGCACTTGTTTGCCAACTAAGAGATAAAATGACGCATAGATTGTAGCTTTCCTTGGAGGCTACGCAGTTGTCAGAGTATTTTTGGTGGAGGAATTTCTATGATAGCTTGCATCTTCTTTGGATCTATTTCAATGCCTCTTCTAGATATGATGAACCCAAGGATTTTTCCTTATGTGACCTAAAAGACATACTTCTTAGGGTTGAGCATTAGGCAGTCGTGTCCAATCCTATCAAAGATGCATTCCAAAACATCTAGGGTATCTTCCCTTTTTACTGATTTTTCCAAGATATCATCTGTAACATAAAAAATTGATTGATGATGAGTGATTGATTGTTATGTTACTAAAATGTAAATGAGATAATTGTGGTTTAAGAGGATTTGAATTGTTAATTGTTATTTATATTGATTGTATATTGCAATTGTGATTGTGATTAAGGGAAGATAAGATGCTCCTTTCTTTCACCCTCAAATACACAAATAGGAGATCCAATTTTGATCAACCCCAAAGGATTAATACACAAATGAATCCAATATTTGAAAAGAGACCAAGAAAGGGGATCTTAAATTCTATAAATTGATTGACTAATATGATTAATGACAGTAATTGAAAAGAATAGGAGAAAGTACCAACCTTACAAAATTGCAGATCAAAGATTGTTGTTTTCTGAGATCTGTAGACTGTTTCTAGAGATGCCAATAGTTGATACCAAACCGGAACAGAGAGACGGATAAAACCCAGAAATATTTTTCCGTCCTGATGTCATCTTATGAAAAAGGTTGACCCTATACCACTTTTGCCAACTCGATCTGCTCAACTCTGAAAGTGTCCCTGTTCGCATAGTCTGAAAGAAATCCGAAAAGGGTATCCAGATCTGGCCTCGAATTTACAGTCATAAACCTATACCTACAAGAAAAATGTTTGTTTGTTGGGGGAAAGGGGTTTGCCTTGGTCAAACCCCAATTTTGGAATTAACCTTATAATATAATTGAAATTGCAGAGATAAACAAAGTAAACACATAAATTCACC
>MU223167.1:1088429-1103024 GCA_018584345.1 Thuja plicata | reverse complement strand
TTTCCCATATTGGGTTTCCACGTTAAATACTTGTGTCAACTTGTGTGAATGCTTATGGTTTGTTTTACTGTTATGTTTCTACAAGCTAATTTCAATTGACAGTAAACTACATGATTAAAGTTGTTGACATATGCTACTGCTGCTGAGTAGATCTGAAATACAAAAGGTTTTTATTTGCTACATCTAGACCTGAGGATAACTGATTCACCCCTCCCCTCTTAGTTATTATAAATTCATTCTAACACTAACAAGGTCACACCTAACAGTGTTTTTATAACCTTTAACAAGGTTGGCTCTTCACCGAGCTCACTTCAGAAGAGTGAAAATTTGGGTTACCGTTCCCAGTGGTTTTTCCCTTAATAGGGTTTCCATGTTAAAAATCCATGTGTTAATGTGTTTATGAGTCATTACTTTATTGTTTTGCATTTCACATAAGTAAATCTAGATTGATCGGTATACACTAGTTATTTACTGTATTTCGGTAAATAGAAAGACTGCTTATCGGTAGACATACAGTAGAAGGTTTTACAAAGCATTTCGACAAGTAGTAATTTTATATAAGTATTTGGAGGCATTCATCTTATAGGACTAAAGATAACTAAAGGTATAATTTTGTGATACTAATTTTTTGGGTTGATTTAAGGATTAATTTTTGAGGCCACTGATTCACCCCCCCCCCCCCCCCCTCAGTTATTCTAACAAATATCCACTCTTCAAATCAATTTTGGTAAAATATTTCACTCCACTAAAAAAACCCATTATATCATCCATCCTCAGTATAGGAAATCAATACTTAACTATTAATTTGTTGATTGCTCTTGAATTAGTACACATTCACCACTCTCCATTCTTCTTAGGTGCTAACAATGATGGTACTCCACATGGACTCAAACTTTCTCTGATCAAACCCTTGTTCAACAATTCATGAACTTGTCACTTGACTTCATCATTCTTGGTCAGTGTCAACTGGTGTAGTGCCTTGTTTGGCAAACTAGCTCCGGGAATTAGATCCATACAATGACTAATATCTCTCATTGGTGGCAAACCATCAGGTACACTATCTGAAATGATCTCCTTGTACTCGGTGAAAAATTTCTCAACTTCTTCAAGAACTTTATCTTATGTGTTCTTACTCAGTTTGTTAGGAATCAAAGCATAATAGATATCATTCCTTTCCAAATCCTTAACAAATTATCTACCTTCTATCAAACAAACTTTCACAGATGTAGATATCTCTCCAACAGATTCTTCAACCAAAGGTAACAAGATTTGATTTTTATCATCAACCCAAATAGTATATTTGTTCACTCTTCCATCATGTATAGTATGTCTATCATATTGCCAAGGTCTACCCAATAAAATATGACAACAATCCATTGGCATAATATCACACAAAACCTTATCATAATACTTTCCAATCTTCAGATTCAAAAAAAATTGTTCACTTACCATCAGTGTGTGTTCATCCTTGATCCATGAAATCTTATAGGACTTTGGGTACTTCATTCTTTCCAACTGCAACTTTGTGACCACCTCCTCTGATGTCAGATTTTCTGAGCTTCCACTATCAACAATTACCTTCCAAACTTAGTCGGCAACTACGCATCTGGTCTTGAACAAAATTTTACTTACAGGATCTTTCTTATTATTTTCACTGCATAATATTATTTTGACCATTAGGTTTCCTTCCTTCTCAGGTTCATTAAGTGATTCTTCTTGGACCAAAGCATTTATGCTACTATCGACTTTCTTGCTTGCATATTTACACTCAAAAGATCTATGTCCTTCTTCACCACAATTGTAAAAAGTTCCTTGTAACCCTATTCTACTATATCCACCTCGGGAGTAGTTGCCTCTTCCTATGAATGAGCTTCCACCCTTCCACTCAGTCTTGCCTTTGTCTTGATGTGTGTCTTGATTTGTCTTGTCCTGATCTGATCTATTTTTTTCACTATAAGATCTACCTCTTCCTCTAGGGAATCTACCTCCTCTTCCTCTTTTCCTTTTCTCATATATTTTGTTCTATTTCTCCTCAGCTTTTAGGGAAAACTAATATGCCTCTTCAATACTCTCCATCCTTACCAACATGATCTCATATTGTATATAACTTCTTAATCCATTCAGATACCTTGCTATTATTTCCACCTCATCTTCAGCATGTCCAGATCTTATGTCTAATCTATAAAAATCCTCAGTGTAATCTTTTACCGAGCTATCTTTCTGCTTCAAACTTTGCATTCTCTTAACTAGGTTAATTTGGTAATCGCAAGGTATAAATTTTCCTTTCAACTTGTTTATCATCTTATCCCATGCCTTGATCTTTTCTTTACCCTTCTTATTTTGATCCAATTATAGATGCATGACCTTTCAACTTTGTACTTGCAATATTCACTTTTTTATCCTTTGATACATTCTCATACTCAAATTATATCTCCATCTCGGTTATCCAGTCTATCAACTCATCCTAATCAAAATTTCCACTATACTTGGGAGGAATAAACTAAGGTGTGTACTTCAATCTTGTCAATGCTCATAAGAATCTCTCTTCTTCCTGATCCATAATAGGTGTAGGTATGGCTTCTCCTTGCACTTCTTCAACTTCATCATCACTAACATCCTCAAGATATCTTCCTCGGTATTGGGTTGTATCAACAACTTCCAATCTTGCAACATTGTATCTTAGCATATCAGCTAGACCTGGCTCTACATTTCCTCTCCCACGAACCATCTTGAAACCCTCTACAATTGTAGGTCAGATTGCAATCTGCTACCCTACAACAAATATCACTAGGGTTCACAAGAAGGAACCTCAAATCTAACCTTCACTCTGATACCACTTGACACAAGGAGGGTAAGGATAACCAGGGCCCAAGGCACTCCCATAGACCAAACCATCTTGCAGAACAAATCAAAACCAACAAAATAGAAAGGGAGAGAAAGAAAGAAGAACATTCTTATTATTTCATCAAACATTATACATGCTAGGGAGTAATTCCTTTCCAATTTTGGCCATATACATTCAAATATTTATAGAATAATCTTCATACATGCAAGGTCATAGACCTGCGATCCAAATATTCTATCATAATTCCTACAAAAGTTGCTCTGGTTCCAAGAACTCTCCCAAAATCTAAGAACAAAAAACTAATATATACAAGAGTCCACCAAAGAGGTCGGAACCAATGATCCCAAATATCCAACATAGGAAACAAAAAAGACCTAGATTTAGGTCCACATGCATCCCATTGAGAGATCCCAACATTAATTATGCTATGGAGATTAAATGCATACGTTGACCAGAAGATCAAATGTCCAAAAACCAACTCGGTGAGAAAGACTACCGCACAAAGACCAGTCGGTGAAACCACCAAGTATTCAAGAACAACCACCGAGACCCCATTGGTGAAGCCAACCAAGATAAGTAACCGAGCCTGAGCGGTGAAGCAAAAAACCTTCAACTGACCAAGCAAAGTAGTTACCGAGCACTTTACTGAGAAGTCTCCAACAAGCTACCGAGCCAAAACAAACATATTTTTGTTTGATACAGGATTACCACAAACCCAAGATGCTCCTACATCAAAGAGGGTGGAACCTAAGTTGAATAAGGATAACTTATCTACATGGAAAAACTGAATGGGGTTTCACCTATCTGGTATTGGAGATTATGAAGTATATTATGTTGACAATGAATATGCACCATCGGCAATTGGTCCCTTGATAGTTGAGAAGATTAGATAAAAATAAGACCACACACAAGCAATGGTTGAGATATCATCTACTCCCACTGACCTATAGTTTGATGAGATTATAGGATGTGATACAACAAAGTAGATGTGGGATAGGATTGAATTGATACATGGTGGAGATCAACATGTTATGAAGGGAAAAGATGAAAGTTTAAGAGGAAAATTTGATTCTATGAGAATGAAAGAAGGTGAAAATATTACACTATAAAATACTAGACTAAGGGAAACTATGAATGCTATAATAGGTGTTGGAGGTCAAATTACTAAATAAGATGTGACAAGAAATTTTTTGAGAATAGTGTTACCCATGTATGTCATTCGAGTGTCTGCAAAACAAGAACTAACATCTATTCCTCAGATGATTGTTTCACTAGATGCTACTATTGGTAAGTTGATTTCTTTTGAGCTTATTGATTTTGATAATAGTTTACCTGCTACTGCTAGGATTGAGTTTGCATTTAAATCATCTTTGAAGATTGGAATTTCTAGGGATTCTAGACCTAGTGATGGTTATGCAAGTAGTGCTAGTTAAAGATTCTATAGTTACAAGAGTGAGCTAGAAGAACTGTATGCTGAAGATGAAGCAAGTGAGAGAGAATTTGAAGCTCTACTAGCTAGAATACTATAGAGAGGTAAAGGCATGTACCAAGGTAATTTTCCCTTGAAATTTTTTAAATGTAATAAGATTAGACATATTGATTCTAGATGCTCTGACAATGACAATGATGAGAAGAAAGACAACCGATATGAGTACAAAAGAGAAAATAGATTCAGAAGATGTTGAGACTACAAAAATAAAGGTAAAAGGTCATGTCATATTGCTAATGAAGGAATAACTCATGATGACATAGATCATTATGTCAAAGAATAAGTTGTATATGTTTCCATCAAGGACAATTTTGATGAAGAAAAGAAATAAGAAAAATCCCTAATATCACATGTAAGTAAAAATGAAACTTGGATTATAGACAGTGGGTGTTCACACCACATGATTGGTGATACACTTAAGTTTATTACTATGGAAGAACATAATGGAGGATATGTAAGATTCAATAATGATGCTCCATATCATGTTAAAGGTAAAGGTTCAATAATTATATTACATAATACAAGATGTGATGATGTCTATTGGTTTGAAGGATTAAAGCACGATTTGTTGAGCATGGCACAGCTAAACAATTCAGGTCACCGAATAGAATTATAGAATGAGAGGTAAAAGTATTTGATCAGAAAGGAAGTTTGATTGCCACTGGACAACAATCTAAAGGTAACCTATTTTATCTTGATACATCTATTAAGAGTTTTTTGTATGCTAAAGTTGAAGTTGCATGGTTGTGGCGCAAAATATTATGTCATGTAAATTTTGACAATCTAATTAAAGTGAGAAAAAAGAATAGAGTAAGAGGTCTACCAAGATTAGAGAAACCTGAGAGTCATGTGCAAGGAATTTCAAGTTGGAAAAATTACTAATTCAAGTTTTACAAGTAAGTCTTATTTTACACTAGAAATTTTGGATTTAGTACACATTGACTTATGTGGACCGATGAGAATACAAAGCTACTACGGTGATAGATAATTTATTTTGTTTGTTGATGATTATTCTAGAATGATGTTTGTCATGTCTTTGAAAGAGAAATCTGAATCTTTCCATATGTTTAAGTGGTACAAGGCAAGAGTTGAAAAGGAAACTGGTAGAAAAATGAAGTGTCTGAGATCTGACAGAGGAGGAGAGTTTACTTCTGATGAGTTTACACTCTTCTGCAATGAACATGGAATAAAGAGACAAATGTCTGCACTAAGGACACACAACCGAATGGTATAGCTGAAAGAAGAAATAGATCCATTGTGGATTGTGCGAGAACACGGATGATTGAGAAGGGAATTTCTCAAACTTATTAGAGAGAAAAAGTCACCATTGTTGCTTACACACTTAACGGAGTACAACTGAAGAAAGGTACACACAAGACACCTTATGATATTTGGCATGATAACAAACCTAATGTGAGTTATTTTAAAGTATTTGGAAGTAGATTCTATAGTCATAAAGATGCTAGAGATTGTAAGTTTGATTCTAAAGGAGATGAGGGAATATTCTTAGGATATTCTACAAAGAGAAAAGCTTACAAATGTCTGAACAAATCTACCAACAAAATTATGGAAAGTGCAAATGTGTGAATTGATGAATTTGCAGAGAGAAATGATGAGGACAACAAGAAGGAACCTAAAGATTATCAAAGATTTTTATATGTTCAACCAAATGTTCTTGATACCTTACCAAATGCACAAACCCAGGAGGAAGCTGAACAGAGAGTATCACCACTGAATGATGGAAATGAAGTTCCACTGATCACCGAGCCTGTTCTAGCCAAGTATATAAGGACACATCACTCATCGAGTAAGATAATTGGAGACAAAGATGCATGAATTATGACAAGAATCAAGGTAAGAGAAAATACATGCTTAATTTTTGAATTAGAACTGAGAAGAGTTAAAGATGCATTGGAAAATGATGACTGGTTTAAAGCAATGAAAGAAGAGTTAGATCAAATTGTGAAGAATAACACATGGACTTTAGTACCAAGACCTAAAGATAAGAATGTTATTGGTACTAAATGGATTTTTAGAAATAAATTGAATGAGGATGGAGATATAGTCAGAAATAAAGCAAGATTAGTTTGCAAGGGATATGCACAAGAAAAAGGAATTGACTATGGTGAAATGTTTGCACATGTTGCTAGATTAGAAGGAGTTAGAATTCTACTAGCATATGCAGCCTACAAAGGATTTAAAGTATATCAAATGGATGTCAAGTCTGCATTTCTTAATGGTCTTCTTGAAGAAGAAGTTTATATAGAACAACCTAAAGGATTTGCTGAGAATACTAACAAGGCTATGGTATGAAAATTGCACAAGGAAATATATGGTTTGAAACAAGCACCCTGAGCTTGGTATGAAAGATAACATTCATATCTAATCAAGATTAGATTTCAAAGAACTAGTGATAATAGTAATGTTTATCTGAAATGTGATAGCACTAACAAGATTTTGATTGCTGAGATATTTTTTGATGATATTATTTTTGGAGGCAATGACACATTATGAAGATCTTTTGTTGAAGAAATGGGAAAGGAATTTGAGATGTCCATGATTGGAGAGATTAAATTCTTTGTTGGACTACAAATTCAAAAAGTAAATGATGGGATCTAAATTTCATAATCAAATTACATCAAAGATATCATAAAGACTTTTGGGATGGAAGAGTCAAGACCGGTTGGAACACCAATGATCACTAGTTGCAAGCTATCAAAGGAAGAAGAGTCAAATTAAGGAAGTAAATGAGACACTCTACCAATCAATAATTGGTAAGCTACAATATGTTGTTCATAGAAGACCAGATATTGCTCATGCAATTGGCATTGTTGCTATATTTTCAGCCAATCCAAAGGATTCACATATGTCTGTGGTGAAAATGATATTTAGATATCTGAAGGGAACCGAGGACTTTGGTCTACTGTACAATAAAGGAGGAACTTTTGAGTTAGCAGTGTACACTGATGCCGATTAGGCCAGAAATATTGATGATAGAAAGAGTACAAGTGGAGGCACTTTATTTTTAGGAGAAAGACTAGTTACATGGCTGAGTAAGAAGAAAATTTGTATATCACGGTCTACTACCGAGGCTGAATATGTTGCAGTAGCTATGAATTGTGCAAATATTGTATGGATCAAATAGCTACTAGAAGGTATGCAAGAGGATATTACCGATCCAGTTACTATCTTTTGTGTAACACAAGTTCTATATACATCTCAAATAATCTAGTAATGCATTCTAAGACCAAGCACATATCTATCAAGTATCATTACTTGAGAGAGAAATTTCAAGATAAGAAGGTAATGTTGGAATATGTGAGTTCAAAAGAAAAATTAGAAAATATATTCACTAAGCCACTACCGAAGGATGCTTTTGAGTATCTTCGAGGTAAGTTAGGGGTCCTACCCCTATCCAACATTCATTAGAGAAAAGATGCATGCGACATCAATTCTAGGACTCAATAGAAAATCTATTTTATGAGTTGATGCTAGTATTCACACTTTAGGTGTTGCTTGAACAAGTTTTTAGGAGTATGAACATTTGGCATTGTTTTCAAAGAGGGAGAATGAATAATTGATGAATACAAAGATTAAGGGAGAATGACTAATTGAAAGAACAAAAAGAGGAAGAATATGCATAAAGATGTTTAGAGAGAATCAACACAAAGGGAGAAAAAGATAAAAAAATCTCAAAGGGACTCAAGATAGATCAGAGATGTAAATAAAAAAAGAAGATGAACAGTGTTTCCATCATCAATTGATAGTGTTGCCATCAATGACAAATAGGGAGATTGTCACTCAACCGCTGGAGATGATGATGAAGACTGAGATCAGAGGTATACATAATTGTAGAAAGAATTAGACTAGTTGTTATTTTTTCATTGATGTCAAGAAATTGATTTCTGGTTCGTATTGAATTTCCATATGGGTGATCCCACAATAGTGGATTACACTTTTTTGCCTAAATGAACATTGAAGTCTACATTTTGAAAAAACTTTCAGGATTCAGATGCATATTGTCGCTAAACCGTTTGAAATCGGAAGATGAAGTAAACTAGAGTCTTTTAGGATTTTCTGTCTAGATTTTAAATATGTTTTTTTGGTTTTTTTTTTAATTGATTTGAATGATTTTTTTTCTCCCACTAAAACTACTATGTTTCTGAAAATGTCATTTTCAAAAAGTTACATTGACTTCATAGAGAATAACTTTTTTCTAAAATAGATATCAATGCGCTTCTTTCAAATTTGGTTTTTTAACATCCATACGGAGGGAATGCAATTGGTTTGATGACATTATCATGATTATTGCATATTTTATGAATGTTTGAAGTAGATTAAACTATAATTTTGACATACCTTGACTGCATAGCTTATAATTTTTTGTGTATTTATCGAAATTCAATTTTTTTTTATAGAAAGTAGACTCGAAGCCGGAGGGAATTGTTATTTTTGTAATTTTTTTTCTTTTTTCTACTATTTTTCATTGAACGTCAAACTTGGAGGTTTATATTTGATAAAAAATCTACATTCGATGAACGTCAAAAAACATAGACCTAATTAATTCAAAAATTGTCAAATCTATATTCGTTAGAAATCTCATTCAGAGTACTTGTGCAATGCAAAAGGATGTCTCCCTATTCTTCCATTTGAGCCCCACGCTTGAGCCCTGAAGCCATGAAAACTGCAGATATTTGTTAGCCTCTGCAAATGGCCTCTAATCAGAGGGTTTTGATAGAAACTACTTTCTATCAAAAGTAATTGAGTGAAATTGCCATATTCAAGGAATTTTGATAGAAAGCACTTTCTATCGAAAGTCCCTACTTTCTATCAAAAGTACTTTCTAAATCCGTCTGCTTTACAAATTTTAGGAGGAATTTCTTCCTCCAAAAAAGTGTAACCCACTATTGTGGGTTCACCCATATCTTTCAGAGTTGATTTAATTGGGCAATAAATAAAGATCAGACAATGATAAGATCATCTTGAGATAATTGGTTTCTACTTTATCAAGTCAGTAAAGAAGATTGAGCAAGTCGGTAAGACTAAAGAGTTAAGTTATCGACCAGAGAGAGTGTGTTGGTAAAGGGTTATGAAAGTCAGTCAAGACACTGAGACATTGAAGCACTGAGCAGTGCATGTTAGTCACTGAACTGAGAGTTAGCTATCAGACATAATAGGTGTGAGAAACAAGGATAAGAATGCATTTAATGCAATTCTATAGTGATCTGGAGGATTCCAAGAATGAAAAGGAAGATGGTTACAAGATCTACGCACAGGAAATTTCAAGGAAGAAATCTATGGTATAGATTAAGCGGTAAAAGTAAAAGTTTTATTTCTAAGAAAAGTGCAAGTTCTGAGGTGATACCAAAGCGGCTAACCGAGTTTCAAGTTCATTGAATCAGTTCAAAAAGGTTAATCTAATGGCTGAGCGTAATTGAAGGAAAACCTAATCAAGCAGATTAAGAGGCAAAAATAGATTCTATTTAAAGGTTGAATTCTAAGAACAAATGGATGGCAAGTTGAAGTGTTGAAGTGCTACCGAGTGATGAAGTGAAGAGAAAAGAAGTGATAAATCCAATTCTAAGTGAAGAGATTGATGAAGTGTTGATTCCAATAGTCAGAGAGAGAATAAAGGGATCTGATCAAGAAAGAGGTAGTTGCAATTTTACAGATCATTTACATATTGTTTCTTATTTGCATTTGTGACAACAAAATCTCTTAACTGAGTGGACTTAATAGTATTTTGTAAAATCCTTGAGATAGGTGACATTCTAAAAGAGTGTTAAAAGTCCTCTAACCAAGCCAATCCTAACAAGTTGAACATCTTAACAGGTTTGAGGTAAATCCCCTAACAGGTTCACATTTAGAAAATATGTATTGTAATCTTTAACCGGATAAGCTTTTAACCGAGCGTACTTCAGAAGAGCATTTTCATTTGTGGGTGACAATTCCCACATAGGTTTTTCCCAAATTGGTTTTCCTCATTAAATATGTTATCAAATGTGTTGAATGATTCATGTACATGTTATTTACTATTTATGCAAGTTACTGCTTGAGTTATTTGATATATTTGGTGATTCAGTTGTTGTTATTATTTATCCTACCAAGTTTAATCAATGTTAAGTTTTTAAGTATTAGGTATCATATTTTTCTAATTCACCCCCCCTCCCCTCTCAGTGATCCAATAATTTATAGGTACCTATAAGAGATGGAAAACAAAATAGATGCCTGCAAGGCATACTTCTTATCTCTTAGGGAGAAGCTAGGTAATGGTTTGGTGGTTACCAATGTTGTACTAGCAAGACAGTTTCATGAAGGTTCCTCTTTGAAAAAGAAAAATCTGGAAGTGGTCAGTGGTGGTTCACATTTTGAACCTAAGAAGATGAGGAAAATTGATAAAGGAAAGGAAGCTATTAAAATTTCAATATTTGACAATGAAGATAAATTTGTTGGCAGTAAGGTGAGTGCAATTGAAAGTGAAGAAAAATCAGACGAGATGGAATCTGAGAAGGAAACGGAGAAATCAATGGTTTCACTAGCAGAAAGGGAATCTATTGATACTAATGTGGTCAAGTATATGTTGAATAACAATGAATTCGACACAATTAGTGTTTTTTGGGCTAAGTTCTCTCCAACTGACATAACCCTTATATTGAAGTTGTTTATAGACCATCTTATTAACAAAAGAATCATAGTATCCAACATATATGGTATGCTAGATAGTGACATAGTTGTACTAATTGAGAATAATTTTCTATAGTTCAGTGCCAAATTTGGACTGTGGAGAAGAAACTTGAAAATAAGTGTGACAGTGCCTTGAAGACATTATCCCTTCTTATCGGTAAGAAAAAGACAAGTTTTGAGAAAATCTCAAAGGTCTACCAGTACAATCTCCCTTGGCCTACAATTTTTGACAATTTCAGAGGACAATGTGAGATGATTGAGTCTAAGCTTAATGATCTTGGAAAATCCTATGATAATTTCAAAGATAGGAAAGGAAAGAAAAGGGTGAGGATAGGAGAACTGCAGGCTGAGTTGTTGTCTCGGCAAAGGTAGAGGGATGACCTGATCAAGACCTTTTGGCTTGTAAAGGACATGGTGGAAGTTCAGAAATAGCATATTGTTAGCATCATAACTGATGTTGAGAACTTTTACCAGAAATTTCCTACTTTTGGTTGGATAGGATCTTTTGACAAGATGCTAGAATGTGATAGTTTGTGTGATAGAATGGAGGCAGTGATTGCAGAATGGAAGAATGAGTTCCCTATCTTGAAGGAGAGGTATAAAATGGTATTTACAGTCAAAACTATTGTTTTACTATAGATAGGTTTACTTGATTTTTTGGCCCTTTTCCATTATGGAAAAAATGTGGGAATTTTTTTATAAGGAAAAAACAAAAGATAGCATCTACTCAGGGGGAGTGTTTTTTGGATTTTTGGCAAATCAATTTTTCCTCTTACCTCCTTTTGTTTTTGAAGTTTTCCATTAATTTCAAAGGGGAAGATTGTTATAATATGTGAGGAAGTGTTGGCATTGATTTTTATTGATGTCAAAACCTCTTATTGACTGTCTCGGTGTTTCGGTTGGTGTTTGGCATGTCTTGTTAGCTATCAGTAGTGTAATAGGAGTTTTCGGTTATACATAAGGGAGATTCAGAATGAAGACATATCATGTTTCCTGGTCCATCAGAGGTATCATCCACAAGCACATTTGAGTTTGAATCTATCAGTAGTAACAATTATTTTGTGTATCCATATTTTGGTCTTGGTTGTGGTGCTCAGATGGCTTCGATAAATGCAACATGTATTGTAGTATCTTAAGTCTGACCTATCTATGGGTCGCATTGTAGGGTGTTATGTTTTCTTATGTATTTCCTAAATCTAGGACCAATGCCATGAATTAAATATAAATATAATATGTGTTGCATTGTTTATATCACATATTTGGTATATAGTTGATATATGCAAGATTGGATACCGTTATAAATAAAGAAGAAATTTTTATATCTTAAGTGTGTGTTTGTGTATGCATGTGTAGCTTATGTGTGGAGTATATGCAAAGTGACTATGAATTCATGTGAAGGAGATCCGTGTTTGTTCAGAGAAGTCTGTAGATATTAGAGGTGGATTCTATTCCTTTTCATATCTTTGGTAGTGAGCCCTTGTGTATTAGCAGTGAGCCTTCTTGTAGTGAGCATTTATGGCAATGCGCCTTTGTATCAAAACACTTTTCATTGTCACCTTAATAGTTATTTTTACATTTCATGAGAATTAGCTTATCTGTGATTTTACCCAACTTGGGGTTTCCACGTAAAATCCAATGTTCTCTATTTCGGTGTTCCTATGCATTTCATGTTTATATTTTATGTGTATGTTTAATGTGCTAAACCAATAAATCTTAATTTTTTATCGAAACTTTTTAAGTGTTAACCGACTGAGATAAATTTTTGTAAAATTGTGTGGGAATAAATGATTCACCCCCTTTCTCAGTTATTCAACATGTTGAAAACATAGGTCTACCAACAAATATAAGAAGAGGAATACAATCCAAATCCTTAAGGATGATATGATCCAAGAGATTAATTATGATACTCAATTGGGTATGTTGGTGTCAAACTACTTTTGTAATTCTTATGGTGAAGATGATAGATAGCTAAACCAATTGTTGGAAGATCAACTTTTACACTATCTTTCTAATTCCCTCGATTATGTTGACAATGCTCAAATTCTTGCCTTGGTAATGGAAGATGAGGTTAAGAATGTTGTCTTTTCTATGTGGGATTATAAGGCCCTGGGACCTAATAGATTTCCACTAGTTTTGTTTTAAGAGTTTTGGCGTATTATGGAATATGATGTACCAAAGACTTCTAGAAAATTAGCAGTTTATTAAAGGATCTAAATAAATCCTTCATTACATTGATTCCAAAAATCCAAGAGCCTAAAAGGCTTTTTTATTTTAGACCCATCATTTTGTGAAATACAATTCATAATATATTTTCAAATGTCCTGGTTAATTTGATAAAACCAATTTTGGATGGCTTCATTGATATCAATCAAAAGGGGTTTGATCCTGGAAGGTAGATTTTGTATGTAATTGTCACTACCCATGAGGTAATTCATTATATGCATAGATGTTGTCTCACGGGGATGGTTTTTAAACTTGACAGTTCAAAGACCTATGATTGGATGAGTTTGTACTTTCTATTTAAATTCATAAGGAGGTTTGGATTTAGAGACAAACTAATCAGCTTAACCATGGAATGTATGATAGTTTTTAGGTTTTCATTCATTGTTAATGGGGTTCCTATGGGTTTTTTTAGCGCTACTAAATGCATTAGACAAGGTGATCCACTATCCCCCTACCTATTTATAATCCTTTCTAAGGTGTTAAGGACCAAGTTTTAAGTCTGGTTAGCATGGGAGAGCTACAAGGAGTTTAATTTACTTCTACTACACTTCGTGTCATCTTACACTAGTTTATTTGGATAGCCTCGGTGGTTGAAGCAAGAGAATGGAAGGGATTCCTTTTAACCTATATGTCAAATCCTAATAGAAACACATAAACTATGAAAAAAACATCATCTATTTTTTAACACTTCAGAAAAACTACAAAACAAAATCAAATTTATCCTAGACTGTCAAAGTGTTATGCTTCCTGGGATATATCTGGGACTACCGCTTACTATCAAAGATTTTTGTTTGTGGTGGCTAATCAGGAAAGTACTGTACACTTTTCTTCATTTCCCTAGGCTAACTCGTCAAGCAATTTTTAGGGTTAGGGTTTTCTATAAGAAAAATTGTGTTAGGTTTATGGCTTGCTAGAACGAAGAAGTATTGTAGCATTTGAGTGGTATTGAGATGCAAGGGATCACTGGTTGTAATCAGTAGAAATTACTGGATAAAAATATTGTACTCTTTGTTTTGGTGGACATGGCCCAAGATTGGGTGAACCACATTAAGTTCTTTGAGCCTTATTTATGTGTGTGTGTGTGTGTTTTTATTCCTTTATTTTATTAATCGTATTTGCATGTAACTGTTAGATATCTATCTTTGAATCCTAAAAAAAGAGATATCTATTGATTTCTAGAGCTTTATTTTAGAGAGGATCCAAAATAATCTTGCGAGTGGAAAGGGAAAATCCTCAGTAATGTGGGTAATCTCCAACTTCTTTTGGCTTCTCTTCAAGGTATCCTTATTTAATTCCTTTCCTTATTTAAAATTATAGACATTATTGCCAAAAAAATGGAAAGAATATATATATA
>MU223167.1:1045373-1081781 GCA_018584345.1 Thuja plicata | reverse complement strand
GTTAGGAATAAGAAAAATACCTTACTCAATAAAGCCCTCATGGCTAAAATGGGATGGAAGATTGCACTTAATAATATTGATTGAAGCAATATAATGAGTGTTAATTATCTTAATTATGAGAATTTTTATAGGGTCCTTGTTACTTAGGGTTATCCAAGTGGCTCTAAAATCAGGAATAACATTTTTAAGTTTAGGAATATTATCTATATAGGGCTTAAATGAAAGATAGGGGATGGTTGTATGATTTAGTTTTGGGAGGGTACTTGCAGGTTAGGAGATGGGACCCCGAACCTACATCAAACCTACATGGGCATTTGAAAAATTTCTAAGATATTTTTTGGACATTCATTTTCTAACTACTTATCCACCGAAAATTCCTAAAAGGACATTTCACAATGTTTTCTAAACTAGTATTGCCTTCTGCAAAAGGCTATAGAGCTACAAAAGCTATTAATTTATATTTGAATCCCTCTTTTCTAAAGAGATGATAAGATCATTTGGAGAAAGAGCACCAAGTGGGACTTCTCTATCAAATCAGCCTATAATGTGTTATTAAAGGAAGGCAATCCCACAGGTTTGTGGAAAGAAATCTGGAACCCTAAGTTGATTCCCAAAATTAATTTCTTCTGGTGAACAATTCTAAAAGAATGAAGAGGAGGAATACTAAATGGAGCCCATTGAGACTAGGATGGTACAAGTTGAATTTTGATAGATCTACAAGAATAATCTATGGAAAAGGAGCAAGGAGGGGATTCATAAGGACAAACTTGGGTGGGATGGTTGTAGCCTTTACAGGTAATTTGGAAGGACATACTAATAACCAAGCTAAAGTGATGACCTTTCAATGGAGGATAAATATTTCCCTTCCAATAGGGATTGGAGTGTTTTCTATGGAAGAATACTCTAAGATGATAATAGATATTGTTAAAGATTCGGCTAAGGAAAACTCGTCTACTGAAGGGATTATTGGGGACATTCATAAGCTTCTCTTGAGGATAGAGTTTTTCAAAATGAGTCACACCTATAGAGAGAGAAATAAGGTGGTTGATGTTATGGTAGTTTTAGGGCTTCAGATTGAAGGCCTAATATGTTGGAAGAAAAAATACCTTCTCCCACCTCATGTTCAAACTCTCTTGTAGGGAGAGAGCCCAACAGTTAATACTCAAAATGATGGATAAGAGTTTTCCTGGTAGCTATAGATCTTGATGTGCATAACCCTTTTGTGGAGATGGGGATATACGGTAATAAGTTTTAAAAAGTGTGGTAGAATTTTGAATTTGAAAAGGGTCTGAATGAGAAGATGATGAAGATGCAGAACAAAATGATGATGTGGACTTGTTGATAATGTTACTTGGGAAATTATTTTTCCATAGTCATCGAGAGATAGGGAGACTTGGAGACTGGTACTGGTACAACCATAAATGAAAAATAGGAGATGGGGGGTACTTGGAGATTCCATTTGTTTTGATATAATTTAATAATTTTTGAAAAATATCATAACATAGAACTTTGAAAACAAGATCAATGGAAATTTTTAACTTTGAACTTTGAACATTAACTAAAAATTTATAGGTTACATTTGTCTAAGCATCCTGTAAATTTGTTATCCTATGACAATGTTGTGTGAATGCTTCCACATTTTTCATACATGTTTTCCAGTGTAGTTGCATGCAACTACACTGGAAAACATGTATGCAAAATGTGGAAGCATTCACAAGGCATGTGAATGGTTAAAATTTTAAATTAAGAGTTTGAACCTCAAACTCAAAGTCTCATCAAATACCATGATTATAGGTTCACAAGAGGTTTAAACAACAAAAATATTGAAAGAAAATGTAAATGCAAAGGTGGTTGCAATCTTATGCACACATTTCACTCTTCTAGGGAAACTTTAGCACTTCCAATGGTGAGTGAAGATTAAAAATATTATCCTTTTTATGCATTTTATGTGCCTTTTTCAGTATGAGACTCATGAGAGACAATGAGGTAAATTCTTTGACCAAAACCAAAAGCTCTAGGTTCATAAAGAGTCAGAGACACATCTCCCTCTCCAAGACTCGTGTTAGGGCGGAGAAATGTCTCTTTATTTCACTAGATTTTTATTACAAATTTATTAGTGCAATGTGAGGTATTGTTCACACGACCATAGAGTTATGAGGAGGCCAAGAAATAAATATGCTCAAGATCCTAACACACAAGCCCCTCATTTATACTTTTAAAATAAGAAATAGGGATCACTAGTTCAAATGGGTAAACTAGAGATCGTATGGGTGCTATTTCTTATGTTGCATTGGAAGGAATATGAATCACTAGACTCAACATGATTCAATCCCTAAGTGGGTGCAATGATCCTTTTCTTTAATTGAGGGTTTATTAGGAATGTGATTAAGTAATACAAAGTAGTGAGCTAGAATGGAGGAAAATTAAAGTTTCATGATGTAAAGACTAACAGAAACATGATAAACCAGTGCAAATGCAAAAAATAGAAACCAAAATTTGTAGCTTACCTCCATAGAAAATTTGAAGCAGAATTAGAGGGGACTAGGGAGGCTTGGCTGACCTGGTCCCTTCACTTTCTGACAATTCAAATTGCAGACTGTTTACGAGGTCCGAAACTTCTTAGATCTGATCCAATGCAAGCGCCACTTGTTCCTACACATAGAAAATAAAGGAATGTTGTGTAGAGAGTGGTTTTCCTCGGTCAAATCCTAGTTGAGGAATCATCCTTTGAAATGAAATGAAATATGCTTGAAAGGAAAGTATGCTAATATGAAATAGAAACTAGATTTGAATATTGTATTTTGTCACAATTCTTGATGGAGAGAGGGAAGAACAAGTTGAAGACTTGAATTCTTGAATGATTGGATATATGTGGATCAATTATTATGCTATGGTCTTCTTCCTTGATGGTGGAATCCTTTTCTTTGGCCTCTAATGAGGGAAATAAGCTTGATCCGTGGAGAAGATAGACTTGGAAAATGCTTACGATCCACATTAGAATACTTGAAATGTGAATTTGTAGGAGAAAGATTGAATTATAATGATGTGATGTCCAAATGAGGAGAGATAGGTTCTTTATATACCTCTCACAAAATTTTGGAGCTCGAAACTCAAGAGAAGCCAATGGGATTTAAGATTTCCCGCTTAACAAATGAGATGGGCCCCAAATTTGAATTTCAGGGAAAACACCACGGAATAGGTCAGCTATGTTGACCTAGTGCTGAGAATAGGTCGACCTGGCCAACCTAGTCCCCACCCCCCCCGCAAAAAAAAAAAAAAAGGCCATGAATTTGGTTTGGGAGTAGGAAATATGAAGAAGATGCCAGAGTGAAAATCCTACCAGGGTTGGAGTATCAAAAATCAATGTAAGATCCCATAAGTGATAAAATGGGGCCTAATTGAACATATAATTATAGGCTCTTACAATTCAAGATGGTACACTACTTTATCTTGTATTTTTTAATGATAATTTTTTTTACCTGGGCTAAAATTGGCAAGATTGAAATTTGAGTGGGTCTCTCTGCATATTTGACCACTATTATTTAAAGATGGGTGGGGACTCTGTTTGTATCAAACCAAGTAAGCATGATGAGTTTAAAAATGATGTCATTTTCTGACATATCTATTATGAAGGAGGCTCTATAATTTTATTGAGAGTATTAATGGTTACGATGAAGGTCTACATGTGCAATTCACAACCTCTTGAGAGAACATGATGGTCACTCTGGGAGGCATTTTATTTGAAATTAATGACAAGTTCATTACACAGGCCACTAGATTGTCAACTACTAGTTGAAAATGGAAGAAGACTAGTCATGTGGCATATAACAACAACCTCAGCCAATTTTTTAGGGGGAATGCAGGTCCTATCAAATTGTATGTTGGTTTTGAAAGGGAATAATCTCCACCTCCTTGGAGTTAGGTATGCTTAGTGATAATGAATTATTTCACATTGAAGGGGAGGTTCAAGGTTTACTATTTTTATCACATGTCCTTATTGAACCATTTTCATAAAACAATCCCATTTCCTTTCCTTTTCTTCTACTAAATTCTATAGAAAGCTCGGTTAGGGAGGTTACCAAGGGAAGAAACATATCCCTCTGAAACATAGATTAATTTTTAGGCCATGCAAGTTTCATTTGGTCGTGTGCCCCACTAATCCAATTATTATCTAGGAATTCCCTTGTTCGGGTACACCACCTACTAAAATTATCGATACAACCAAACCCAGAAAAATTAAATGTATATGTTACCTTAGTCCTTCAAAAATCACCTTATGACTAGGTACACTGAAAACCTCCACACCCTTCATGATTTATATTGATCTATGTGACATGAAAATTATGTTATATTATGGTGATTGATCAGGAAAGTATTATCCAGGGAAAGTATTTTACCTTTCTGCAAGGTGTGGGGTTTGGGGGTGATAGCCCCTGAGTCTGGGGGTTAGGGAGAGGAGCCCCCGAGAAATTGTTTTGAGTCTTATTTAGGCCATTTTATGGACTGACATGTTCTAACCCTAAAGCGACATAAAGTTTGTATAAATTGGCTTAGGGTTAGGGTTTCATAATGATGTTGTATGTTTTACGGTGGTATTGAGCTGTAAGGGATCTGCGCATTACGATCTGATTGTAATCACTAGATAAGAATAATATTGGACTTTACTGTTTGGTGGACGTAGCCCAGGGATTGGGTGAACCACGTTAAATCTTTGTGTCTTGTGTTCTCTTCTGGTTTGGTTTATTATTCTCTGTTATTGGTTATATTTCTGCATGTAATTGTTATTTCTTCCTTGTTAATCCTAACAAAGTAAGGCTAGACCATCCCTATAATGACCATTAAGAGAAAGTGCAAAACACCCCCCTATTTATCCAAGAAAACAAAATTAACCATCTAGGAAGTAATTAGCGAGGACGAGGAAAATGCTAGGAAGAAGAATAGTAAAAAAGAAAGTAACTCGAGACGGTCTCATAAGTTGGTGAGTCACTCGGTCGACAAAGGTAAAATGAAACAGCTGGTTGATTGTGAATTTGAGGAAGAAGAGGATGAACATGGGAGTGGTAAATCTAAGAAGAAGGGGAGGGGAGATTATGTTGAATAGGAAGGGGTGATAATGAATTAACAGAAGGTTCAGAAAATTCCAAAAATGACAATTCTACCCATATCTTGGATATTATTGTTGGAAAGCTACAATGTAAATAATTGTTGTTTCGTCATTGATGTCAAAACTTAACTGGTGAGACTATTGCTATCTATTTGAGTACCATATCTATTGATTGCTAAAGAAGATTTCAAGGCAAGGATAACAAGAAGACCGAGTGAAATGGTTGAGTTATGGGAAACTACAAGGGTACTTGATCAGTTGGCACATTGGCAAGGTAATGTGTTGTTTATCTATAACACTAAGATGAAGATGTCAGATGGTATATGCTGAGTGAAGTTTGTGTCGACCAAGCATAATTTCTAGTGTAGACCGAGCGCCAGTAAATTGTCAGAGAAAACAGTGATGATCGAGTAGAAGAACATAGTGTTGGCCGAGCGCCAGTATTTTGGTAAATGTTTAGATTTGAGATCTCTGTCTGACATAATTGAATTTATTGGGATATGTAAAGTTAATTAAGGATAAGCACGATTGGTCCACATTATTTAATGCACGGGTAACCATAATTAACGCATGGATTCAAGATTTAATTAGTGATTGCTTTGGAGAAGTAAATTAAATGCAAATGATGGAAAGATCCATGGGATCTAACCTAACCTAAGATCTATGATCCTGATTAAGTGGCAAAGATTTATTTTACCTAGATGAAGAGGTATAAGATAACCTTGAGGGGTTATTTAAGTTGTGAGATGTATGTGTTAAGTCTATGCAAGAGGATTGCATGGTTAATTGGCTGATTGGCATGATCTAGAAAAGAAGTAGAGACTTGCGAAAGTGATTGCTTGACAGATTTCCAAGAAGATCTGAAGATTGAAATGAGAATGGAGGCCACTCAGTGAATTAGCATTAGAGCTGAACTAGATCTAGATTTGCAAAGTAAGTTGTATGTATCAGATCACACCTGTTGATTACTTTCTAACCATTATATCAGTCAAAATCCTTTAACTAGGTTGACCTAAGAGTCATTGTATAAATCCTTTAAGCAAGGTGACATTTAGGTAGAATGTTCTAAGTCCTCTAACAAGGCCACTCCTGACAGGGTGATTAAATCCTTTAACTAGGTCACATTTAGCAGTGTGTTTTGTAACTTTAAACAGGTTTGGCTCCTAATAGAGCTCACTTCAGAAGAGTGAAAATTTGGTAGCATATTACTGGTGGTTTTTCCCAAATTGGGTTTCCACGTTAAATATTGGTGTCAACTTGTGTGAATGTTTATGTTGTATTTTACTGATAAGTTTCTACAAGCTTATTACATTTGAACAATAAACTGCAAATTTATGTTGTTGCTACCGAGTAGATCTGAGTTGTTTAAAGTGCTATAAAGTTTCAATTGGTACATCTAGACCTATGGATAACTGATTCACCCCCCTCCTCTCAGTTATTCTAAATTCATTCTAACAATTATAAATACCGAGCAGGTGAACCTCACACAAGGTGTCATGCCTAAGGAGGAGGAAGCAAACAATACCAACACTGAAGGGATTTGCACTAAGCGTAAAACCACTACTAGAAAGCTAGGGATGCTAAAAACTAAGGTGTTTGATTTGGAAAGGAAGATGATCAACATCTCCAAGTTTAGTCTTCGCATAATGCACAACTTTTCTACTTTCCCACACCTTATGCAGAAGAAGGTTTCAAGGAAATATGTCGAGACGAAGGGAATTACAAGGAACTATTCAAGTTCCTGACTGAGGATTGGATCCATGTGCTCCATCAATTTGGTTGTGAATTGAAGTCTACTAGTCATGCTTAGTTTGCCTTTTATTTTTATTGATATTACTGTTAGTTTCCCCCAAGGGCTTTCTGTTAAGTCTCTTTTTTATTTTGTTGGTTTACTGGACTATGATTCCATAGTTAATACTTTCGATGTTTATAGTATAAAGTTAGGAGTAGCTTGCAATTTGTTGTTGGACTTGTTATAGTTTTTTTATGTTAATGGGTTGATAATGTGTTGTTGATACTTTGTTAATGTTTGTATTTTCACCTTCTAGCTAGTTGTTTAAAGGGACAACAACTTTGTTTTGTTGCTTATTAATATCAAAAATAAATATTTATTCTAGTAAACAAACTCAATTTCAACTATGCTAATCAAAGTTGTGCTACGAATTAGTTAAGGTCAACCCTATCAACTATAATATTCATCAACCTTAACAACTATAATATTCAGCAACATGGTAAAATCACCATATATTTGATTTGAAAGAATTTGTTGATCTTAATGTTTATCTAGTCTACCTTTAAATTGCTTCTATGAGTCATCTATCAACTAGACAATAGATACTTTTATTCCAATCCTCTAGGCACTCTTCAGTACATAAAATATTTATATAGTTTAATTTCAAACAAACTCAACTTGAAATATATTACAAGGGCCTTGTTATCGAATTCAAAATCAACCAATCAATCTCGGAATGCTCTTTACTGACTAATCATTTACGCATTAATATTTAACAAATATTTGTTATGAGAAACAAATTCAACTTCAAGTATACTTCATAGTTGCACCTATTATGAACCAAACTTGAAGTCAATATCAACCCTTAAAAGTATAATCTTTAGCAACCCAATAAAATTATGATATATTTATCTAATCTATCTTTGAGTACTACTCATACAATATTAGAAATAATGTGTACTTGTAACACACTAACCTATAGCTTACACTATATAAATATGCATTTCCTCTTTGCAATTCATGTCTAAATATTTCTTTTATCTTCTCACCATTGAGCATGAATAATTCTAAATTATCAAATTAATTTTATAAGTTTTTTTCACTAAGTACTATATTTTTCCTCCTATTTCAATATTGTCATGAATTTAAAATAATATTTTAAAGACATGAAAGTTTTGTCTTAATAAAAGTAATATAATATATTTCTCTATTTAAATATTATGAGGTATTAGAATTATATTTTATAGATGTGAAATTTTACATTAAAAAATTAGTAGAGTACTCCTCATTATATATTTTTAATCAAGAGTGTCCAAATACAAATTGGTTACAAAAGTAACATAGTTATATCTACATTTTAAAGACAAAAATTGCAATAACGTTTAGAAAGAACATATACTCGTCAAAGAGGTTTTAGCCTATACACTTGTGTTGTTAAAAAGATGTGAAGGCCTTCAGAAGTGTGCCCACATACTTTGTAAGTTTGTTCAATCTAAACTTCCATGAAAAAAAACAAGTACGACTAAGATACACTAAACCCACAAAAACTATTAAAAAAGAAACCAAGAACACTAAATTATTAGAAACGGAAAAAAGATATTATTTTTTCATAAATCAATAATATAGGAAAGTAAAAGAGATATAATAATAATAATAATAATAGTGGGGGCTATTATCGTCGTATATTACATGATGATTGACATAAATGTCTAGAGAAGAAGCAACTCAATAACATCTCTCTTTTGACTTTAGAAAAACATAAAATGCGTAGAATGAAATGTGGGGCCCGCCATCTCTCTATTACCAAAATCTTTGAAGATTTGACAGCAGAAAAGAAAAAACGTGTATTCTGAAGTAATATTAATATTAATATGATATGTAGGGCACCTCCAATTTAATCAATAAATAAATAAATGCCCGTACAAACAGTGGGTTGAGTGAATTTCAAAGGAAAAGTGCGGTCCACATGAATGGACATGCCAGGCTAGCATATTACAGGAAGCTTTAGTACGGTATTATTGTTTTAAAAAATAATAATTTTAAAATAGGATCTTTTTGAAATTTATATATTTTAGTTATTGTGATATTGGTATCAAAATTTAACTAGATTTAATTTTATAGTTTTTTTAGTCAAATTTATTGATTCATGTTTCACAAGTACCTAGTGGTTCACAAGAACTTATCCCTTTTGAGAATGAATGGAACACCTAGCACTCATTGCATCTCGGTGATGTTCATTGAGGTGAAGCACTAGGACTTCCCGAAAGATCACCTATTTCAGTACTACTCTAGCTTGAACGTGCTTAACTCTGCTTGCAACCCCATATATGTGGGAAATATCTCCTACTTACTTTAGTTATGTTTGGAAGGGTGAGAGAAATCTAATATCCTTTCAAACCTAAATTGAAGACTCTAATGGTGAAATTTTGCATTTTGGATTCATAATGATTTGGTTTGGTTTTAATGTAATGATTTATGGGTAAAATGATAGGTTTTTTAATAGAAGTTGGTAAATAATATGAATTTTGGTTTTTATTTTTAAGATTCATATTTATTGTTTTTCTATCTATAATTTTTGTTTGGGTTCATAAATTGTAGAATTTGTATAATTTAATTTGGAGGAAAAAAGTATTTTTCATTGAATTGGATTGAAGATATTAGATTTTCACAATCCAGAATAATTTGGAATAAAGTGTTATATGGATTTAACTGATTTGTATAGTATCAACGTTTCTACTCCTCTAGTTCTCTACTATCTTGATGACGGATCATAGAATGTGACTTGAAATGTTGATATTAAACAAGTCAAACGTAGCCAAAACCTACTCGTGCATATTGAATTGGATGCTAGTCATAGTTGTACTTAAGGATAAATCTTAATCCATTTAGAACATTTAGACATTTTTTAGCATACATCTAGCACCCAACATGAAAGGTCCTTTCATCACATAAGCACTAATATTTGCATAACCTCCTAGGCATGATGCATGATTGGTTGTCTTTGATCATTACACCAAGCTATTAAATTGGTATATAGTGGTTTAATAGAAAGAACAAATGTTCTTGATCATTTGCAAATTTCTTTGCGTACACTTTGTTTGTATGAAAGGTATAGGGATCAAGGTGAGTGATTTTTAGATTTAAGAAAATCTATTTCTACAATCACAATTCAAATTTGGCAAAAGGGTCAAACTTTATAATTGCATGATCAATTTTATAGTTGCAAAGGCTGTATTGAATTGGTTGCACTAACTTTTTGGTGTAAGAGTACATTTATTAGGAATAATTACCTAAGTCAAATTAGCATTGGACCAAAAGTTAAGTATAATGACAAAGTCCATGTTGTAGGGCACTTCGTATAATGGCAAAGTCCACGTTGTAGGCACCTAAATGGTGTTGAGTTCAAATCTTCTTTAGTACAAAAAAAGTATAATCCATTCATTTATTTAAACTCTATTTATTTTAATATATTATTATAAATAGTTACTATGTTTCTTCAAATCAACTCACGACTATCGTGTATGAGTTGGATGTGGGACATCACACATATTGCACTCATGTAGCATGCATATGGATACATCACTCCTGCTTGTGTGACAAAATCAATGCTTGGATAACTATCTATTGGTACCCTAGTTTTTTTTATCTCATTTATGTGTATTCTACTCTCTTAATGCATTTTGCCCTTGTCTAGCCCATCATTAACCAATTTGAGATAGTTTTGCATGGGTATTGTAATGCGTCTCATGTTTGTGTTTCATTAATCTTATTTTAGACTTAGATTTTCCTATCAATACTTGTGTATTTTGTTCAGGGTGGTCTCATATATTTATTTGTATTGGAAGCAGGATTTGGGTACATATTGTGAGATACTCAAATTATTATTATGCTTGTGTTATGTAGGATTATGCGCATATGTATGTATGATGTTTGCTTCTATGTTTTATGAAGTTGTACCTCATTTAAAAAATTTATATTGTGCTTCGATTTACTGTATATGTTGTATATTGTAGGTACGCTTGATGTGGGTATTAAATATGTAATAGGGAATTTCTCCACTTGATTCTCATGTCTAAGTTATCCCTAGCAATGATTATATAGGAGATATCCTATTGGTTGGTTTTCCTTTGCCATACCTAGTCATACTCAATCTAGATACAACTTATGTTGTGTTCAACTTGTATTGACTCATAACCAGTATTGGGACAATTCTAAAAAAATGTCTTGTGAATTCCCAACGAATGTATGATTTAATATTTTATTGAATTTCATGCTCTCCACAAAATAATTTTGAGTCGTGTATATATATATATATATATATATATATATGTATATACATACATATATATGTATATACATACATATATATGTATATACATACATATATATGTATATACATACATATATATGTATATACATATATATATATATATGTATGTATATACATATATCTGTGTGTGTGTGTATGTGTATGTGTATGTGTATGTGTATGTGTATGTGTATGTGTTTATATATATGTATGTATATATATACACATATATATATATATACATATATAATGTATGTATATATACATGTATATGTATATATTATGTATACATACATAATATATATGTACACACACATGTGTGTGTGTGTGTAAATAAAGGGAATTTAATTGTTAGTTAAATTATGAATTTCATGAAATAATGGGTGCATATGGGGGTAAATAGATTCAAAGCCACATTGAAATTTAATTTAAATGATATTTTTAACTTTGAGATTTTTAAAAATAGTTTAAAAGGGAATTAGACATGTGGTTTTTCGACTCATTGTGTATTGGGAAGAATTTGGCTCTCCAAAAACACTCTTCCAAATAAAATTGGAGTTTGGAATTATAAATGCATTAGTGCGTCGAATTGATTGGGATTTGAAGTAAATGGATAAGAACATGGAGGGGGGATTGTGTATTTGGTAGAAATTTTTCCTCTCTTGTTGTGTGTTGTAAGCATTGTTCAATTGTTGTGTTGTCAAATTTTGAGGTAAGTTTTTGTTTCTCCTCTAATTTTAACTGCTTTTTATTTTGAATGGCTTCTATAGCATTAGTGGAGCATCAAACACTCCTAATCTATTTTACAATTTGAAAATTAAGTTTTAATTGTTAATGTTTTTTATAAGTTTCAAAATTGTGCCCTTATAATGCCCATTTTTTTAGAATCGATGTTTGTTCATGTTTAGATCCAAAGGGTATCTTTCACTTTTATGAAAATGTGAAATTTTGAATGTATTTTAAAGTGGATTGTGAAATTTGCTAGTTTTTATGTTGTAAAAATATTAGAAAAATTAGAATTTTGAAGTAAAATATGATGTTTTGGGATAGGAGAATGAGCATCTCCTCCGTGGATTTTTGAGACAAATCCAATTAGAGCATGTTAGAATCCTTGAGTATTTTTGTGCAACATTTG
This sequence comes from Thuja plicata, assembly GCA_018584345.1. Classification (NCBI taxonomy): domain Eukaryota; kingdom Viridiplantae; phylum Streptophyta; class Pinopsida; order Cupressales; family Cupressaceae; genus Thuja; species Thuja plicata. The sequence continues at coordinate 1,069,501 of MU223167.1, read as the reverse complement.
TAATGTTTGAAGTTTGGAGAAGGTGACGATCTTAGGATCTAGGTGCTAAGAATTATACGAGAGTGGCTTCCAACATTTTCCCAACCCTAAGCAGCTCCTTGGATGTCTCCTTTGGTTTAATCTCTTAAACAATTGATAATTAATGTAATACATAGATAGTAAAATAATCAATTTTTTTTTATGCCTTTTTATGCCTACAATGCTCATTTAGGTTTAAGATGAGTGTGGAAGACATGCCCACTTAGGGAGTGTTAGAGCTTGTACAATTGAGACTTGTCATCTCTTGTGATAAGATCACTTAGTTATACCTAACTAGTACCTTAGGCTATTCTGATGAAACAACCTATTCACCATCTAAGGTCTAGTTCTTGTGCAATTTTAGTTATACCTCGTGTATATTATACTTGATCTTCATTTTTGTTTTGATCTATCTTGTGTGCCTTGGATGTTCATGTACTATCAAAGTCTGATATGAGTGAAAGCCTACTCCTCCATTTGTTGTTTGGGTCATATATTATCTCCTAATAGAGTGATGTGAACCTATGGGTATCACATGATTGAGTGATGTCAAAACTATCGTTGGGCATTAGAGAATCATGAGTAAATATTGAATATAGGGACTACATTTGGCACAAGTTTATCTATGTTTCATTTATTGTTTTGTTCTTGTCATAGTTGTATATGAAGGCCATTTGAGTCCTAATTGTACATGTAATTTTCTTACTAGACCCTTTTTATTCAAATGGATTGTAAATATGGTGTAAGTGACAGTGATAATGAAGTCTTGTTTATGTATCTCGATGTTGAATTCAAGTAATCTTGTATCATGAAATTGCTCTTAAGTTTTAGTGTAATGAGATACAAATTAACATATGCACTTTTCAATTTGGATTTCAAATGAATTTAACAAGTTCTGATTAATTAAAAATAGGTTTTACAAGGACCCGAAACCTTTACAAAAAACAAAGAGTTCAACAGGTTTTACAAGGACCTGCAACCTAGAGTATAAAGAGAGATAAACAGTGAAAAGCAGAAACATCTATGCCAAAGCACCAGAAAGGAAAGGAACAGTAAGGCAACACTCTGAACAAAAAAAAAGTCCCAAAGATACAGCAAAAGACAGCAGGGATAGCAAAAAAAACCCAACCAGGACAGTAGAAGAAACAGCTACATCTCCTTCACCAGCTCCTCAGCTTCGAGGACCATAATCTGCATATTGTTGACCGAGGTCTTGAGCTCCTCCATTTCTTTATCCTCCTTAGGACTCTTTTTCTTGGCACTGGCTCTAGTGCATGATCCCGGGCCCATTGTCTCCACTATACTTCTATCCTTGTCCTTGTTAATCCTGTCCAGTTTATCCATTAAAATTTGTGCATGACCACAATACGCTTTGAGGCTGATGAGGCATTGTTCCCCTATTTTTTTAACCGATGCCTCCAGTATTTTCACTTTATTCTTCAGAATCTTAAGTTGTTCCACACTGTTATCCTTTTCCACTCTGTCTTTAATGTCTTTAATTTGTCTCTCCATAGTTCCCACCTTATTAGCATACTCAGCCTGAGCTTCAAAGTTACCAACAACTTCTTTCATTTCCTTCAAACAATCTGATACAGGTTTTTCCCCAATCCCCATTCTGTTGAGAATTTTAATATCCGCCTGTATTTTATCAACTTGGTTTTTCAGAATAATCTGGTCATTAAACATGTTATTTATCAGCCCAGAGAAACCCTTGATTATACCTTTGTTGTCACTACTATTATGGTCCCCTATTTCCAGATTGTACTGATGGTCATTGAACCCAGAATCATCAACATTTTTAGTATTCTGATCCAGATAACCATCCCCCTGCTGAGTATCAGTCTTCAACTCACTGGTTTTGTTAAAAGTATCATCTTTTTCATTATCTTTATCATCTTTTTCCTTAGTCTCCCGCTTATACTCAGGGATTGAATCTTCCTCATCTGAGGTGAGAACAATTCTTTTCTTGCTGGAATTATTGTTTCTACGAATTATGTTACCCTTGCCCTCAACTCTTTTCCTTTTTTTGCCCTCCTTTTTGATAACTTCATTATCAGTCTCAATGTCTGAATCCCCAATCTAGGTTTTCTTCTTGTTCTTCTTCTTTCTAGCAACATCAATATCAGTCTCAGTCTCCGAATCCCCAATCTGGGTTTTCTTCTTCATTTTCATTTTGCCTTTTTTCTTTCTGCTGCCCTCCTCACATTCCTCATCACTATTCTCAGTTTCCAACCCTTCAGAGCTAGATTTCTTCTTCTTTTTAGAAGTACCCCTTTTATTATTTTTAGGAGTAACGAAACCTCTAGCCTCCTCTTCACTTTCAGTGTTTTCTTCATACATACTATACTCCTCATCTCCTTTAGTTTCTTCAGCATCCTTCAAATTCTTCTTCTTCACTAACCTTTCCAATTTCTTAGATTTCAGCACCTCATAAACAAGAAACATAAGTCCTTGATGAGAGGCATGGTCACCCTTAGGGTCTTTTTGATAACTAGTAATTGTAGCTTCTAACGAACTGAGAAAATAGTAGGTTAAGCTAATTTTAACCTTGTGTTTAAAATGGTTTAACACCATAAAATGGTGCCCAGTCACTCTAGTAAACCTACCATCCAGAGTAATATAGCTGATGATAACATAAAGAACATACCTCCATGATCTAGATATGCACTTAGGGTTATGGTAGGAAGTATCAATCTTGACCAACCTGTTCCTCTCTTTCTCGTTATCCAGAAAGGACTCCCAGGCTTTGTCTGAAATCAGCCTGTCATGATAAAACTTAATACCCTCCATCCCCATTCCCGTAGCTTCAGCAACGACTTCCTCTGTTACTTCCATTTACTCATCATCAACTAAAATCTTTCCCTCCTTCCAATTTTTCTCAAAAATCCTGGTAATATTAGGATTCCCACCATGAAGCCGCTCCAAATAAATAGCAAGGCCTCCCTCCTTCATAATCTTCCACACATCCTTGCATTTTTTCCAGTGACTGCAACTAACTGGTTCAATTCTCTTCTTATTGCCTCCCATCTCTTCTCTGTAAAATGAATTTAACAAGTTAAGGAATGGTTTTGGATGGGTTTATTTCTCATCTTGTGGTTATAAATTCCTTAAGTGACCTTCCTTAGGGGGTCATCTCAGGTTGTTTTGAGGCCCATTGTAAATGGGAAATATGGTATACACCTCTCACTTGGTTTTCTTACTTATGGAATCATGTAGGATGTTTGCGAGGTCACAACACCTCTACTTACATTATTTTATGTGCATATTAGGTATCATGTGGTTAGGGAGATTGAATATATATTTGAGCCAAGTCATGTTTTGATATTTTAGGGTCCAATATGTGTTGTAAGATCTCCTAGATAATCCCTCAATACTTGGTATTTTGTGGAGACCAATCTCTATTCTTGGATTTGTCATTGTCCATAAAAGAAATACTCCAAACTAGAATAGAATGACTAAATTATATTTTATTTCTCATCATATTTTTTCATCTAGTGTGACTAGGCATGATGAGTTGTCTTCATGTTGGAAGGTGACATGGAAGATTACAAGGATGTATTTTTCTACGTATATGGGAAAGTAGGCATCCCATTTTGGTAGAGATATTTTACCATATGTTGACATCATAAAATCCTGATTAAGTCATTGTTGTATGATAAATTCTTATAAAAGGTTATGACGAATTAATATGATAGGTTGGACAAGTAATAGAAGGAATCTTTCATGTAGAATATGGGTACTTAATTTGGGTTATGAAATGTCGTAAGAGAATTAGTTAATTATAGTCATTATGTTAGATTCTCTTACATTTGTAAGTGTTGTCATATATGACAATTCTATAGTAGTAGTTGTTATAGTAATAAGTTATTTCACTCATTAATTAAATCATTATTGATTTAATTATTAAGTCACTTATTATCTCTAGTTCACTTAAGCTAAACATTAGGCATATAATAATTAATTCGTTTATTAATTATTATCATGCAACCTAGACTTTTCCCTTTTAGGATTTTGACCTCCTTTTATAAGGATTGATCTCTTTGTATTTTATTATCAAGCGAATTATCTAAGGATGCTATGTAATGGGGGTTTCTCTCTCCATTGTTTTCTCAATATGTTTCCTCTTTCATCAATCTGTTATTTCTGGCCTCCATAGCTTTTGCTTCTCTCTTTCTGTGACAGATTTTCATGCAGGTGATTCTTGGGAGTTGTAGGGTTGAGTTTATCAACTCTAATATGGTATTAGAGCACTAGATCTCCATGCCCCTATTCTCTTCGTGAGATATTTTTCCTTGTTGTTCAGATCTGTGTTTTCACGAGGTTTTATGTTTCAGATTTTGTGGATCTAGGGAGATTTTTTTTAGATCACTTTGGGCTTAAACGAACCTCACAGCTATGCTCAAAATGCCCAAAGTGGCACATCTAATTTGAACACAGTTGAATTCAAAGGCAAATTTCTTTTGCATGTACGACCCTATTCTAAGCACATTTTTGAGGCGGTGAAAAAGAGGGACAAAATATTTCTTGGTCACTCCACCAATTTTGGCCAAAATTTTGTTAATCCCTCCATATTTAGCAGCATTGCCAAATTTAGTGGAGCTCTACTAGATTTAGCCGAGGTCACTTGGAGTTCTTCTTGTTTTGGAGCCCTCTTCCGTTTTTTGCTCATATCTTGAGCAAACAGAGGCATTTTTGGAAAAAATGAGATATCATCGGAAAGCTAGTTCCGAGCCCGAGCTATTTTTGGAGGTTGGGTTTTCTGATTTTTTAATCTTGCAATTTTTTTACAGTCAAAGTAAGGGTTCTTGTTAGCACTCTGAGAGCCATATCTTTCTCATCCGGACTTCATTTTTTGACTTCCTCATGTTGTTGGAAAGATGGTTCTGTGCTTTATCTTATTATATGGGTCTCACATCCAGAATATGCTCCAAGTACTTTGTATTTAGTTTTTTTTCTTTTTTTTCAATATGGTGATTATCTTGGATATTTTAGGTTCTAGGATCATTTTCCTTGCATGAGATGAGTCCTTTCTAGTTGTTACTCTTTTTCATATAGCTTTTTTGTCATTCTTGAGCATTGTAGAAATCTATTTCTATAGCATTTCTTTTTTGCAAACACAGTGGGATAAAGTGTCATCTGATACATGCTTGGGATCTTGGACATTTTTGTGCCTGTTTGTACTTGTACTACATTATAAAGTGCCATGGGGGGTTTGATGTTTGATTTATTTTCCATCTACCTTTTTCAAATGAGTGATCCTTCCATGACATTAGCCTCATGATGTGTGTCAAGAGAGTTATCCTTCCTTGACACCATCCTTTATATGTGCTTGTAATTTCTTCTGCACTTTCCATGTTCTTGGTTCTTTGACATGCAGTTGTTCTTGGCAGTCTGGTTCAGTGTACCTATCATGCCTCTCCCTACTCAGCATTATGGGGGTATCTATTGTTGGTTCTAATTCTTCCTTGGTTCAATGAAGTGATCTATGTATTCAGTATTTGTTCTTATGTACTAGGTGGATGCAGTGGTTGGGTACCTATATGCATTTTGGTAAGATGGATCATTTACCATATAGAAACTCTTTCTTTCCTATTTTGGAGGCATCCTTCCATCTTTTGATTAGCTCTTCAGACTTTGGTTTTTTTTTCCATCTGTATCTTCGAGTTTCAATGTTTGCCTTTGTTTGCCATATTGATTCGAGTACTGTCATTTGAGGGCACTCATGCATATTACACTCTTCTTTTCTTGATCATGTTATTTTATAGTGGAGGTTCCATTAGTTATTCTTCGATAGTGTTTGCAGCTTCATACTTCAGTGGTGTTCTTCATGTTCATCCTTTGTTCCTATCTTATGAGACATTCTCTAGTTTGGAGGCTTCTTCAATCCTTCGCTAGGCTTCATCTCTTTTCAAAAAGGGGTTTTTCCCACTGGGTTTTCTCCTTTTCTCCTCTCTATAGATTTTTTGTACTTGGGTACCTGATCAGGCCTTGTTGTTGGGACCCATTTTCTTGCTTTTAGTAGTTGTTTTAGGTTTTTAGCTTCTCCCTAAGTTTATCTTAAGGGGGGTGTTAGAGTAATAAGTTATTTCACTCATTAATGAAATCATTATTGATTTAATTATTAAGTCACTCATTATCTCTGGTTCACTTAAGCTAAACTTTAGGCATATAATAATTAATTCTTTTATTAATTATTATCATGCAACCTAGACTTGTCCCTTTTAGGGTTTTGATCTCCTTTTATAAGGATTGATCTCTTTGTATTTTATTATCAAGTGAATTATCTGAGGATGCTATTGTATTGAGGGTTTTTTCTCTCCATTGTTTGTTTAATATGTTTCCTCTTTCATCGATCTGTTATTTTTGGCCTCCATAGCCTTTGCTTCTCTCTTTCTGTGACAAGATTACATGCAGGTGATTCTTGGGAGCTATAGAGTTGAAATTTTATCAACTCCAATAGTAGTAAGATTCAAAAGAGAATTCATCATACGCATTTTTTAATCTTAATGTGTACATTTGAAATGTGAAATGTGAAATGTGAAATGAATGAAATGTGAAATGTGAAATTTTAAAAGTGAAATGAATGAAATGTGAAATGTGAAATGTGAAATGTGAAATGAAGCACCCAAGTTTGTAGGCATGTAAGAGGGGTTAGAGAATCTTGGACAAGTGTTTGTTGCATACTTAGAGGTGTTGGGAAAATATGCCACATGATTTTAGGTGTCCATCTCTTTTGGATTGGCCTAAAAGATACTTCACATTTATAAATCTCTATATATTCAATGTCTTTTGTGTGCTTCTTAGAGAGGTGTGAGGATAATTGTCCCTTGCAAGGTTATTCTATTAGATTACCTCTTGGAGAGTAAGATGTAGACTCCATGTTAAGGCTATGATCTGCCAAGTGTATTGTAATAGTTTTTTATACAATAATACATTGGTTTGATGATTTAGAGTGTAGGGTTTTTACCTAAAAGGGTTTTTCCCATGTATATTTTTTTTTAATATTTTGTTAATCTTTCAAATATTATTCTCCTTTCATGTTATTGAAGTGTTGATTTACATGCTATGTTGTCCAAATTTGTTTTGATTTGTAAACTGCATTATCTTTCCTCTAGTGGTTAATGGATGGGAAATTAACATAGTGCCTAATTTCACTTTAATGGATTGGTAGCATGTGCTTGTATCAAGTTGTTGAAATTTGATGAAAAGGAAAATATGGGATACTAAATATGCATACTGGATCTCAAATGTCTTTCTGGGTTTGTCTTTCCCATTAAGAAGTACAATGTTGTACTTGGACTCTAGCATTCAAAAAAAACACCAATGTTAGATAGGGACATCATTGTTTGAGCCAATAGTATCCCACCTAGGTGTTGTATTCCTTTGAGATTGCAAGATTCCTCCCTTACATCAGACAAGAAGTATTGCTATGCCTTGGACATGAAAAATGTGAATGAAAGTTGTTCATCATGGCTTTGTGATTCTCTAAAAAATTTAAAGCATATTCATATATGCCATGGTTGAAATTTTATGTCATAATTTGTCTTAGGATGTGTTTCATTGTATGAAGGTATTCTTTTATCATGCCTGAACTTGAGGATCTTGTTCTTATAGTCTTGTGAGGTCTTGTGAAAGTTGATACCCCTTGTTGGTGATCATTTGAGTGTCTTTTACACCTCTCAATGATCAAGGCATGTTTGAGCGTCAAAGTCTTCTTCTTGTGTGACATTAGATGACGATAAAGGTGTCATGGTTAATCAAATTTAGATTTTGATGACAGTATAGTGACATTAGCATTGTTCATTACATTTTTTAATTTTGTTTGTTAGCTAGTGTCTCCTAGGTCCTTGGAAAGACAATAAATCTAGTATTAGATAAACATGTTCAAACATTGGGAGCTTCAATTTATGTTCTTAGCATATGATTTCAAATTTATTTTCATGTAATCTTGTTACCTATGTGGGTGCTTGCAAGAAGATGAGTTCACTTTTTGGCCAAAAAGTGGAAATATTTTCCCTCTTTTTAAGAAATCATCCCAATTGACCCGGAGCACTTAAAGATTGAATTTTTTTAAAATCTAGTAACATGAAATGTAGTCCTCAGAGTCTAATTTCCAAATATGTAATTTATATTGTCACACAAACAATAAAAATTAATTTCCAATAGGTATTTCTAAAAATTACTATATAAAAGTGACATTTTCAGAACCATACCATGTATGTGCATGGAAACCATAATTTGACCTAAATGAAATTATTTTTTTGAATCCTTTTGGGAGAAGATCTGTAAGACACTTAAGATTGTTAAGGATATATTTTTCAAAAAAAAAATATTAACATTTTTAATTTATTTTTTTATTGTGCGTAATTATTGTTTTGAAAACCCTTCATGTGCAACAACCATAAGTAGACCTAAACTTATCATTTTTTGAAAAAAAAAATCAAATTGAAAATAATTGCCTATAGATTGTTGTCATATAATTTAGTTCCTAAAAACATAAAAAATAATTTTAAAAAAAAAACCTATTATTTCATGTTTATGGACTAGTTTCATAAAAAATATATTTGAAAAATAAAAAATTATCCAATTGTAAAAACATTACATATTTCAAATCTACATAGTCTCATTTGTAAGGGGTTTTAATTTCATTGAAAATTTTTGTTAAAAACTACTAACATATATACAAAGTCACACTTTTCTAGTGACATTGACATTGCCTTCAAGTTGTAGGTCCAAGGCTAAGGGTTGGCTACCCAAGCCTTTGTCGAGCCAAAACCCACAATAAAAAGCGAGCCTCCAATTTGGATTTTAAAAACTAGTACTTGTTATGTTTTTAGAAATAGGATCATGTTTCTTTTTAACCATTTTTAATTTTTTTTAATCAAATAAATTTTAAATAATGAGAACCCATTTTGTAAATAATGGTATCCTATTTAATAAAATTATGCTTGGGACCTCAATACATAATGAGATCTCATTTCTAAAATAACATTATCACAATTTTATTGGTGTATTTTTGTGTTTTTGGTTAAGTCCAAAACTTCCATGAGAAGTGGACTCAACTTCATGCTTTTACCCATGTTCTTATGGATTAGTGGGGCTCTATAGATGATTTTATGTATGTTATAACCTATGCAATGCTTTTCAAATGAAGGATGCATCCTAGGTGTAGACACCTAAAATTGACTTGTTGCCCATGCACAATAATTTTACCAACTTTTGTCTCAATTGATTAAATAATATTTATTTAGTGTCATTCTACTACTTTCAAAATTTAAATTTGATATTTCCCTCCAAATTCCATAATTAATATCTAATCTTTACAATTAATTAAACAATCATATTATTTAGTTAATACCTTCCTCGTTGTTATTATTATATATTTATATAATAATTGCAATTAATTAATATATTCTCCTAAAATTAAATAAATGACATTTTATTTAATTTACTAATTCATTCTTCTCATAAATAAATAAATCTTATTTATTTACTTATATTCTGCATGTGCAATTAAATGAATTTTTAATGTATTTAATTAGATTTATTCTTCTAGTTCTAACTAACACTAAGTCTCAATCTCACAATTCAATCACCTTTTTTCGCTAATCAATCTATCTAGTTCTCTATTTGTCGCAGGGGCACAAGGACTACAAGGATCACTAGGAAGGCATAAGGATGAGATCATGAATACAAGGAGGTATATTGGATCTATAAGGTCATTAAAAGATGTATTATGACTATTAAATCCATTTGGTTGTATTTAAAAACACTATATGAATGTAAATGCCCAAATTGGCAAAGTAGGCCTAAAGGGTCACTATAAGGTCTAAATGACCTTAAGGGTAGTATTATAGGTGTGGTTTATAGTTTTTAGGCTTATGAAAGTGTTTTAAGGTTAAGGAGGCTTGTAGTTGTCGAGCTGACAACTTTAGTTGTCAACTTGACAATATTTTCAACTTTTTGTAATAAGTCTAATAGGAAAACAGTCAGTTTTGGATTGTTAGAGTCAGTTTATAAGGAAGTTTGGAAGTGGTTCCAAGGTAGTTGGTATAAATTTAGTATTTAAGAGAACTATTTACATTTTAATTGTAAGAGAGATCATGGGTTGATCGAAGAGACAAGGATATACAAGTTTCTAAGCAATAAAATGATGTCTTAATTCTGCATTTTCTCTAATTTTCTAGAATATAGTCACTTTTTGTACAGTGTATGCCACCTTAATGTATTTTTCTTGAAATCTCATTGATTTTAGGTATTAGAGGAATAAAATGGATTTAATTAAGTGTTGGAATCAATCCCTTAGGCACTGTATAGAAGGAGAACCCTGCATTTTAGTAAAAATAGTTAAAACCCTCTTCTAGAGTAAGCCGGGAGAGTACAAATATGATTCCTTGCATGTTTTCACATTGAATAAGTAATCTTCATGTGGGGTAATATAGGAAACTTTTTATATTACCCCTGGTGGTTTTCAGAGGAGCATGCATCGAATGCACATGTCATGGAGTCAAAAGAGTGACTGGATTGTCACAGAGAGCAGAGAGGGCTGACTGTCACAGTCAGAAGATTGAATGCTTTGTTCATACCTTAAAGTGTGTTTGTGCCATGGATTATTAAGGGGGATGAAGGTATGTATTTCCACCACAAGGAGGATACTTGGAGGAGGCATAATATCTCATTATGATGGTAAAGCAATCAAAGTTATAGAGTTTGGTATGACTGTCTCTGAATGATAGTATTTTGGTAAGTTGTTTTTCTTTATGTAGATGTGTGAATGAAATGGATCAGTGGATTGGAATGGGTGTGTAAATAGTTTGGAAGGGTTTAGGAGATGTTAGAGTTTCTTTTTTATGATAATAAAAAGTCAATATGCTTAGGGGGAATGGCGTGATGACTGACCCAAATATGGAGTCATAAGTTACAGAGTCGTTGTCTTTAGGACAATCAATTGTATTTATTGTATAAACCATAGGGTTCAAGGGTATAGTACCATGAACAAAAGAGTAAGGGTTACATAGGTTTTTGGGTGTAAATGAATCCTTTGGATCAGTGCCAAGTCTCATTCAAGAATCTAGTATGAGTGTGGACAAGGACAGTCATAGGAAATGGAAGAATGTTGGAATACAAGATGCATTGAATTTGGTTGTGGGTCTAGGTGAGTGGATACAAGTCAGATACCTTGAAGGTGTTGCAAGGAAGAGTGTGTGGATAAGGAATAAAAGTTGGATAGGGAAATTTGAAGACCCTAGAATCCATTAGAGTGGGAAGTTGGAGTTTGGTGAAGGATCAAAGGCTAGTGTGCCTTGAAATGAAGATTGATCACATGAGTGTGGGATGACATATTTCCAAGTGATAAGAAGTCAGAGTTGGGGTAGGATTTGAATTTAAGGATAGGGTTCAAACTAAGGAGGGCTTGTTCAAAAGTATGGCATGTGGGCTACCTTAAGTCAGAACCTTTCTATAAGGCCTTGAGTTGAGTCTAATTCTTTAAGAGGGTTCCAATATTTTGTGAATCCCTTGGGTTGAGTTGGACTCCTTGGAGGATTATAGGAAGGCTCTGCATCAAGTGGTATCAGAGCATAAGGAATTAGGTCCTTGTAGATCATAGCTTGAATATTCTGTGACTAAGGAGTATTCTATGGTGTTAAAGGGAGAGAAGAAAAAGAAAGTCCTTGAAGGAAGAAGATTGTGGATTGATACCAGGTATTATGGTCATCATGAATGAAAATTTGGGTACTAAGGAATCTATATTCGAAACACAATATAAATGAAAAGGTAAGATTTGTAATTTGGTTGTTTCGAGCGATTCATTTTCAAATATGGTTTCAAATAATATGGTTAACAAATTGGATCTACCAAGGGTGGTACATGGTATGCCTTATAGAGCACAAGGATTGGATATTGAAGAGTGGATTGATGTGAAGGAGAAATCATATGTTCCTTTCACCATTGGATCATATAAGGATGTCATACTATGTGATATTGTACCCTTGAGAGGTTTCCATGTGATTTTGGGAAGGGCTTGGCAGTTTGAGAAGAAGTCACTTCATGATGGCAGGAGGAACACCTACACTATCAAAAAGGATGGATAAAAGATGACATTAGCACCATTGGAGGAGAACAAGGAATATTTGAAGGTGTCAAAGAGAATTAGAATCTTTGAGAGGGAAAGGTTCCTAAGGTAAGAAGAACACAATGATGTTGTTGAAGAAGATTGTTGGATTAAGAAGGATGGTGCTTTGGAGCAAGAACTCATAGATAATGCAGGTGTGCATGAGGAAAGGATCCTAGAAAAGGAATATGTGAAGAAAATTTGTCCATTTGGAGGACAAAGTACTAGAGAGCATAAAATAAGTGTTTAAGAGCAAGAGGAATCTAATACCAAAAAGGTTCAAAAGGTTGGAATAGAGGTAAAGGCCATAGATGTTGGTGTAGAAAACAAAAGATCAAGTATTGGAACACTTGAATATAAGGAGATGGTTCTAGTGGGAACTATACAATATCCATTAGAGATAGGGAAGAAGATGGTGCATAATGTTTTCCCCAAAATAGTGAGATATGAGGCTAATGACATAACCACCAAAGGAAATTTAGAATTCCAAGACAAATGGCAAGGGCATGAAGAGATGTTGCAGGTAGCAACATTGGTCTCAAGGTATGAAGAGACTAATAAGTAAGAACAAACAGTGATGAAGGTCCAAGAAAAGGTCAGGCAGACTGTTTATACTCCAAGCAAGGAGAGAAAGTATGCATATATATGTTGCTATGAGGGAGATTCATAGCATGATGAAGATGGCAATGATTGGCAAGAGTAATATGTTGGAAGGATCTTGTTACGGATTCTTATTTCTAATTGTTTGTTTGATGGGTACTAAGCCCAAAAAGAAGAGGAGAAGGTACATGATAAAGAAGAGGGTTTGAACCTCCAAGAAGTTCATATGGGGATGGGAAATAGGTGTGAGAAGGAAAAATTGTGCATTGATAAAAATACCAAGGTTGAGGGAGACGAAACATGGAGATCAAGAGGTCAAGAGGGAATATGGCCTCAAAAAGACAAAGATGCAGCCAAGATGAAGAGGAAGGAACTTCAAAGACCAAAAGATGCACATTATGATGTTTTTTTTGTAGGTACACCAATTCCAAGGAACTTGGAACAATTTGAAGCTTGTGAGTATGGTGCAAGGGCACAAGGACTAAAAGGGTCACTAGGAAGGCCTAAGGATGAGATAATGAAGAAAAGGAGTTATATTGGACCCATAAGGTCATTCAAACATATATTATGGATATTAAAGCCATTTGGTTGTATTTAAAAACACTATATGAATGTAATTGCCCAAATTGGCAAAGTTGGCCTAAAGGGTCTCTATAATGTCTAAATTACCTTAAGGGTAGTATTACAGGTGTGGGTTATATTTTTTAATCTTATGAAATTTTTTTAACATTAGTTGTCAACTTGAAAACATTTTCAACTTTTTGTAATAAGTCTAATAGGAAAACAGTCAGTTTTGGACTGTTAGAGTCAGTTTCTAAGGAAGTTTGGAAGTGGTTCCAAGGTAGTTGGTCAAAATTTGGTCTTTAAGAGACTTATTTACATTTTAATTTCAAGAGATATTATGGGTTGGTCGAAGAGACAAGGATAAACAAGATTCTAAGCAATAAAATGATGTTTTAATTTTGTATTTTCTCTGATTTTCTATAATACAGTCATTTTTTATACATTATATGCCACCTTAATGTATTTTTCTTGAACTATAATTTATTGGAGGTGTTAGAGGCATGAAATATATTTCATTGAGTGTTTTAATCAATCCATTTGGCACTATATAGAAGGATAACCTTGCATTTTAGTAAAAATAGTTAAAACTCTCTTCTAGGGTAAGCCAAGAGATTAGAAATGTGATTCATTGCATGTTTTCAAGTTGAAAAAGGACTCTTCATGTGGGGGATGATAGAGGAAAATTTTTATATTAACCCTAGTGGTTTTTAGAAGAGCATGCATCGAATGCACATGCCATGGAATCAGAAGAGTGACTAGATTGTCACAGAGAGCAGGGAGGGCTGACTGTCACAATCAGAAGATTGAATGCTTTGTTCATACCTTAAAGTGTGTTTAAGCCATGGAGGATTAAGGGGGATGAAGATATTTGTGTCTTCCACAAGGAGGATACTTCAAGGAGGAATAATATCTCATTATTAAGGAGAAGCAATCAAAGTTGCATAGTTTGGTATGAATGTGTCTGAATGACAGTATTTTGGTAAGTTGGTTTGCTATATGTAGAAGTGTGAATGAAATGGATCAGTGGATTGGAATAGGTGTGGAAAGATTTTAGAAGGGTGTAGGAGATTTTAGAGTGTCTTTTTGATGATAAGAGAAAGTCAAGATGCTTAGGGGGAATGGTGTGATGATTGTCCCAAATATGGAGTCATAAATTGTAGAGTCGTTGTCTTTAGGGTAGTCAATTGTATTTTTTGTATAGACCAGAGGGGTCAAGGGTGTCGTACCATGAAAAAGGGAGTAAGGTTTCCATATGTGTTTTGGTGTAGAGGAATCCTTTGGATAAATGCCAATTCTAATTCAAGAATCTAGTGTGAGTGTGGACAAGGACAATCATAGGAAACAGAAGAACATTGGAACACATGATGCATTGCATTTGGTTGTGGGTCTAGGTGAGTGGATCCAAGTAAAATAACTTGAAAGTGTTGCAAGGAAGAGTGTGTGGATAAGGGATACAAGTTGGATAGGATAGGTTGAAGACCCTAGAATCCATTAGAGTGGGAAGTTGGAGTTTGGTGAAGGATCAAAGGCTAGTATGCCCTGCAATGAAGATTGATCACATGATGTGTGGGATGGTGGATTTCCAAGTGATAAGAAGTCAGATTTGGGCTATGATTTGAATTGAAGCACATGGTTCAAACTAAGGAGGGCTTGTTCAAAAGTATGTCATGTGGGTTACCTTAAATCAAAACCTTTCTATAATGCATTAAGTTGAGTCTAATTCCTTAAGAGGGTTCTAAGCTTTGGTAAATCCCTTGGGTTGAGTTGGACTCCTTGGAAGATTATAGGAAGGCTCTACATCACTATTCAATCTGCTTTGTTGGCTATTCAATCTATTTAGTCATCTTTCCATCAATTCAGTCCATTATCTAATCAAAATCAATCCACTCCCAATAAAATGAGTTAACAAGTTAATCTATTAACTTCACTTCTCAATAAATTAAATTCAACTCTTGAATCAAATCCAATTGAATCTTCAATCAATTTTAGTCATCTCCTCAAACAAAGAATCCTGATTGTAATCCAGAAAGTTTATATAATGAGATCTAATTCTCATAATTTACAGCCACATACTTTGAATTCTTATGTTTCTCAGGTGAGCACAAGTTGAGAGCCTACAATTCACATAAAGAAGGAGAAGAAAAAGAGAGTCTTGAATCTAGTTTGCATATTTTGGTTTTTATTTGAATTCACTATTTGTTATTGTATGCATTTCCATTATTATCGGTTATCTCTCTTGCATGTTAGGGATTATTTGTAGATTTTAGGCTTTGTGGTGGTCTAATCTCATTGTTGTAGGATTGTGTTCTTGGATCTCAAAACCCCAATCTACATTAGGAATCATGTCACTCAACATAACGCAAATGAATAACATGCTAAGAACCAAATTGATAACCCTATTGGTAGTCCTTAGGTTATTAATCTCCTTCAAGAGATAATATTGAGGCTCCTCCCATGATAGGAGCTACCCCATTTAATACATTCCAATCCTTTTTATGAGAACAAGGAAGATCAACCCAATTGGCGAGAGAAAAAACACTATAAGAGACCTCATCATTTGAGAGTAGATGATGATATAGATTAAAAGATTCCCCATGTAGGTGATAGGTATGTATTAGATGTACATGATATTATTGTAGGGTACATGGGAATTCTTTTTTGAGACTACCCATCTATATTTGAGGGATATTTTTTAGTTTTTAAGGTAGATAATTAATTGCTAGCCTTGGATTATTATATTTTGTGATTTACTCCTATGGTAGTATTACCAAGGCATTATGTCCCATCATACAGTTGAGAGGATTTTCTTCTAGTTGGTGATGCCAAGAGGAACAAAAGAATCATCTCAATATTTTCAGTAGAACTTGGGAGACCTTCTTCGATAAGTTTTAGTCATGTTTTTTATTAAGTGAAAAATAGGTTTTGAAGGGACCTGAAACCTTGAATATAACAGGTTTTGGAGGGACCTAAAACCCATACTAAAAGATGTTCAAGACCACCACAACATGGAACAGGATAAGACAAAGCCAAGAAAGGGGGAGAAAGCCAACAAACTCCCACCATCAAGAACAAATGCTGCATGAAAAATAAAAAACTTGCACATCAAAGGCCAACATGTAGCCAAAAGCTAAAAAAAGGACTAGAAGGAAATCTAGCCCAACCTAGACCAATTTTTCTTTTTTAAGATTTACCTTTTGATTTACCATTTTGGGACCAAGGGGTCATATCAAAAGAGGGTTGAGGTGATTTAGATTTCTTCCCTTTGACCATAATCCAACCCTCTTCCACCTTAGTGGAAGCATCCTGCCAGGAAATTGATTCCAACGCAAAAGTACCCACAACCTGAGGGAGAAGGCCAATAGTAGGACCCGAGATAGGGCCAATAGAAACTTGAGGAGTAGGGCCAAAAACACTGCCATGACCAAAGCCTAATCAAAATTTGAATAAGATAGTCATGTTACCTCTTATATCACTATAGATAAATATCTATAGATGAGTCCCATAATCTTTGTCTATTGAATATGGTAGTTGATAAGTATGATAATATTTTTTATGAGATTAAATAGTACATGATTGTAAATGAAGATGAGGGGATGTAATCATAGTGCTTTCTATGTGGCTTGAAAGCATGTATTAGTAGTGATGCTTGAGTTTTTAGGCCTAAGACCTTGAAGGTCATTATGGAGAAGGAAATATTAATTGAGGATAACTTGTCTAGGGGTTCAAGTAGTAGATTGGAATGTATATAGGAGGCACAACCCAACAAAGATTAGGTGTATGGGGCTCATAAAATCAATCCAAAGAAATTATAGTGCATAAAATACACCCTATAGATAAAGACAAAAATAATAGTAGAGGTAGAGGTCTCCACATACTCCCAAAGTGGGAAAGGTTTAGATGGTTTTCCTTTTAGAGATTGTATTTGACATGTGATAAAGTTCCTCAGCTTATATGACCAACTTAGAGTGATCAACTCATCTCTAGCCATGCAAGCTACCAACAATCAAGGGTATTGGCACCATAATAGGCCAAGGTAGGGTATCATGTTTCTTATTTGGCCAACAAGTTTTGTTAGCAATAGGAATGAGGGAACTATAGTCCAAAGAAATATAGGTCCCAATATAAGTCTTATTGTAGTCTATATACCTTTGAAGACATAGTAAATGAAATAAGCAAATGCATAAAAACATAGATAAATAACAATGTAATCATTAACATTCACATAGAATCAATCATAATACACATATTTGGACCAAAAACAACATATATATAATATATATTTAATCTCCAAAATTAGGTCTCAGTCTTTGCTTTACAATACAATATCCAATATAATCTATTATATATCATCATTTATCATCATTACTACTTCTCGATATTAATTACAATAAAAATATATATTTCTCCCAAGATGGAATCCAGCTCTTGGATTTAGATAGAGGTATATTTTCCTATTATATACCATATGAGGTAGCTTGAATCAACTCTATTATTGATCTTACTTTATGAAATCTAGGTCATTTTTTAGTTTGTTTCCCTTAAAGATCTGCAGTAGAGAAAAGTTAGAGAGTGACAATCTCAATGCCTATAGTGGGAAACATTGGTAGGTGACATAGATGTTTGTGATGGTGGATAATTCTTAAGATGAGCATTAGTTCATATTGGTTAAGACATTAGGTACAATTTATGGTATTTGTGTTTCTATATTTTCTATTATAATGCTTTTGATTCAATGTACCCATTTTTCATGGAGCGATGTTTATTTTTGGTGATGAGGTAGAGTTATAATTTGGAGGTTGAGTTAAGCATTAATACTAAGGTAGTTGTGGATTACCTCATGCATGGTTGTGTTAGATTTATGGATCTTTGTCAACATTGTAGATCTACAAATCCTACCCTTTGGGACTTATGGGATTTGTCTTAGGTATAGTTTGGTTGGATGCTCCACATGTTTTGATTCCTGACATAAGCCAGTTAAGTACATGGATGATCTTGGTGACTGAGTGGATTTATTTTTAGTTCAAAGACACATGTCTCTTCACATGATTTTGATTACGAAACTAAAACAAAGCATGTGAGTAGTGAAAGGAATCAAAGGTTCCAAAAACACTTCCTAACACTAATGTAGTGGGGGAGATAGTGTAAGCTTTCTGTACCATCATAAATTGTAAGCACCTAAGTGGTGTACAATTTTACGATATTTAACACCTACCTTAGTATGTTTTCATTATGATTTGCATGATAGGACTTCATAATTACACTTAATGAACATACAAATTTGAATATGGGTTCTTTATCCCTTCAATCTTGTTCAAAATTGAGATACACCCTGATTTCTAAGTGTGCTCTATTTTTTCTCCAATTAAATAAATCATTTCACCTCTTAGGCCCTATGTTACCATTTGCAGCCTTAGTATTTTATCTCAACCTCAAAACTGGCTATCAGATAAAATCCTGCACCTCCTGATGTTTTGGGACCCACAGTCCAAATTTTGGCCTAAAATGGGTGGTATAGGACCTTATTTTCATCCTATACCCTGTGATTTGAGCCAAAATTCAAATTGGGTCCCCGTCTTGATGATTTGGTAGTGGATTTTGATTTATATTCAACTCTCTTGACCCTATCTCCCATTTTTGTATAAAAGCAAGATTCACACTTTATTTTGGCATGTGTAGACACTTAAAAATGGCATATTGCTCTAATGTAATGGAATTATGAATATTCCTCTTATTTTATTAAATAGTCTTTATTATTTAATTAAAATGTGTCTTTCTACTATTTTCTGAACTCAAAATCACTATTTCCCTATAATTTTATAATTAAGTGATTTAAATTAATTGCTTGAATATTAAATGTCCAATGAATACTTCATTTATAAAATAATTAAATAATTAAATGTTATTTAATTATTCCCTATATCATTATATTTAATTAAATAATCATATTATTTAATTAATACTTTTTCTTATTATTACATTTGTGTAATAATTAAATCAATTTCTCACTCATAATTAAATAAATAATATTTATTTAATAAACTAATTATTCCTCTAAAAATAAATAAATAAGCAATTATTTATTTATATATATCCCCACATGTGCAAATAAATAAATTATTATTTTTAGTTAATCATACTTATCCTTCCAATTCTAACTTGTATGAGTTTCAGTTAACTTCTCAATCAACTTTCCCTGAACAATCAATCAATTCAGTTCTCTACTTAATCTATTTAGTCTTCTATTCCACCTCATCAATTAAGTCTTCAATCAATTGAGTCAACTCTTCAATCTATTTTTCTGATTTATTAATCAAATTTGTTAATAAGGCAATCAATTGAGTTCAACTCCCACTCACTCTGAGTTTAACTCTTCAATCACAGACAATCAATTCTATCAATCATAGAATCGTGATTATAACCCCAAAATTCTTATAAATAGAGAGTTAATTCTCTTAATTTGTTAACCACAATTGCTTTGAATTCTTATGTTGGCACATTGAGCACTCATTTATGAGAGCCCACATTGCATAAAGAAGGAGAACAAAAAGGAAGGACTACATGATTTTCATATTCATTACTTTGAAATGATTTCATATTGATTAATAGTTTATGCTTGATGTTTATCTTGCTTTCTTTCTTGGTATTGAGAATACTAACTACCTGAAAGATCTGTTTGTGGTTGAGATTTTGATGTTATTGCAGGTATCATAGATCCTTATTATCCTAATTACAATTGGTGAACCCAATGTGAAGCACTCAACTTCTAAAACTAAATTTTTTTCCATGATGAACAACTATAGGTCGTAGTAATGCACTTAACCCTCTCTTTTTACGCACTTACCAGAACAAATCAACACACTCAAGGGTTTCTTTTGATGGATTTACAAGATGCAATCAACATACTTACAAGATGCAAGTGGTGCACTTACAAGATGTAAGTGACACACTTACGCATCTCATGCAATGCACTAGCCTGATATGTATTGCTCTGCTTTGTTGTATGACAATTTTTCATTCTCTTTTTTGTTGTTTTACTCATTGGGATTTTTTATTTGATCCCTGATTATTTGAATGTGACATTTGTTTATTATGTCATGATATTTATTATTGATCTACTAATTTTTATGATTGAAGTGTTATTATTAGTCTGTTTATATTTTGACACAAGTGAAAGATTTCTTTCGACTCACATACATACTTGGTCTGACGCACTTAGTAACATAATGACACACTTATCCCTCTATTTTGATGCAATTACCATATTATAGTGATGCACTTGCATGCCCCAAATGATGCAGTTTCTTGTTAAAATAACAAAATTCTTTTCTATATTATTTATGCTTCTCTGTAATATAAATTGTGCACTTGTAGTAATGAAAAGATGCAGTGGCCCACCAAAACACAAACAAATTAAAATTCAATAGCCCATTGAGTAGTGTAAAAGAGAACGAGAGATATATATAAAAAAAAAAGAGAACCAACTCGTAGATTCACACTTGACCAATTGGAAGCAAAATTCATATCTGAAGGGCTCTCTAACCCATATGTGGATAAGGTAAACAAGATGGCAGATAAATATGGTAATTTTCGTGTTGATATTAGTGCTCTTTGGGATTATCAAAATTAATTGCTAGTTTTTTTGTACTAAATTTTTCTTTGTAGCTTGTGGCATAGAAGCATGTTTAATTTTGTTTAATCTAAAATCAATCCATCTATATTTTGGTGCTTAAAACAAACAATGTATGCTCAAACATCATAAATTCACATTTCCTTTTGGTGCTTAAAATTAACGTATGGTAAAAAATTGAACAAGGTAAATCTCATTTGGTTTAGAGCTTAAAAATGAACCCTTGTGCTTTTATGGATGATTTAGATTAGCTAACATTTGGTTTTTAGTGCTTAATTTGATTAATCGTGTGTTTTGGGTATTTTGTGAGCTTGCACATTCTGTTAGATTAAAACCTTTATTTTCTTAGAGAGGTCTATTTGGAGAAGGCACTTATTCCTCAAAGGATGACCTCAAATTAGTAAATCCTTTTGGCTTGCATCTCAATCTATCCAAGCTCGAGCGAGGTGTTTTGATGGTAGCCTAGATTAGGCCAAAGTGCCTAAGTATCTAACATGGTCAACTAGATATTTAAGTGTCTCACACACGTACAAACCATTTGGGTAGATGCCATGGACCTTACACAACCTTGTTAATTAGAGGCCCACCCGGTTAACCTTCAAATCATTTCCTTATTATAGTGCAAGGGGAGGGAAAAATCCCCCCCTACTATATTCCCATCATATGTGTCCCAGGGTATTATATTAGTGAAATATATCTTCATTAATATGACAACAATGCCTAGAAAAGTAAAAAACACGGGCACCTAAACATGGACTTCCATGCCCTAGTAGTGTAACAATTGTTGTGTGAGATGACATACATCTAAATAATGGGCCTATAATATTATAATTGAAGCCAATTTGACCTTAGATTAGACTGATTATTTTTGTTTTTCATTATGACTGACCATGTGAAAACTTGCAACTTGAGAAAGTTATTGAACATACATAGATCATTTCGTTTTGAGTCAGTTTTTCAATTTTACTGAGTGTGTGGTTATTGTGTTTGAACATCTTTATAAATTATCCTCAATAGTGTCCTATACAGAGAAGCAAACATAATCATCAACAAGGGTCCTAAACATACCACTTGCCTATAATCTAAGGTTTTCATGATTAACATTCTAGTCTTTGGTCTTTCTTTTTATAGATTCACGTTCTGCATTTTAGTATCATCCCTAGTTTAGAAACTTTCATAGTCAATTGCTTTTTTCATAACTATCATTTTATTCTCAAAATTTTGAAAAACCCCAAAAAATACCTTGCATATCCTAGGGTTAAGTATTCCATCTTTGAGAGTGATTTGGTAGATTAGGGTATACATCCTTTCAAGACATTTTAGTAGTGGTCTTACATTTTATCCTTACTTCACTATAAATCTATTTACCATCTCTTGCCTTGGCTTAGGCACCTATCACTCTAGTTAACATTTCTCTTAGACATGCATCATTGCTAGAATTCGTTATTTTGTTCTACCTTTTTTGAAGTCAAGATAATCCATAGAATCATTCAGGCCTTTCTTTAGAGAATTTACCTTCAAAATTTATCGAATCTCTCTTAGGGAATATTACCTACACCTTAGGCATCATTATAGTTGCCCATTCATATATTGCATTAGCATCCCAAAAATCCAAAATAAAAAGTTTCCTTTATTGTCATTACATTTCAAAATATGAAAATCCAAAAAAATTAGAGTCTAGTTGTTGTCATCTTATATAAGTTGCATTTATCCTCTTCATATGTTGTTCAGAAGATCCCAAAAGAGAAAATGAAAAATGGATCAAAACCCATTACCCAAGCATGATCCCAACAATAATCTTGATTTTAACAATCTAGAGACTATGCAACATCACGATCAAATACAAGTTGACATCCCACAATTACCTCATGAGCCTCCACCAGAAGATGAATTCTCACCTGAAAATATTAGGGCTAAAGGTAACAACGAAGAAACTAGTGATGCCTTAGCACACCCTAGGGTAATGATTTTCATGGGATCCATATTGGCAACTAATCTAGATACATACTTTCAAATGCTTGCACAAAACGGTGCCAAGTTACCTACTAGTTTCAACACCTCCACCATAGTAGAGGACACTCTCGTACCATCATCTTGGGTTGCTTCCACAGTGCCTCTTCTACTCACTTCCACCCTACCATCTAAAAACACCACTCAAAGAACATCCCAAGTAACCATTGTTGTCAAGTTGACTCCCAAGGAGTATATGACTTATTTTGTGTTGTCATTATGGCAACAAAGTTATATGAAGTTTTGACAAGAAAACTATGAAGTGAAAATTGACTAAGTGTAGAAGACAGAATAGAACAATGACTTGTAGTTGATCAGAGAATCAGCGCACATGCGTACGATCACATCAGGATATGTGTGTTCAAACTTAAGCTCTATGGTATGTTTTTATGCTTATCCTATACACACATGGTATGGAATGGCAGTATGGACAAGTTACAGTAAGAACAAGTACACTAGCAGTTCAGAGTACAGAGTATAAAGATGACTTCATGATTTTGATTAGCATGTAATCTTTTTTTATGTAAAGGATAAGTGTCTATTGTAATAATTTTGTAATCATGTATTAAACATTTTTGTAAACATGCTTAAGCCAATTTATTTGGAAGCGTTGTGAATGTTGTCTCTGGGCCAACTAAGGTCTTGTTTATAGTCGCGTCTATTCAGGCATAAACATATATATATATATATATATATATATATATGCAATGTAAAGATATATTTGAAGTGTCATCAAAATAGTCAGAGAAGATATATAGAAGAGAAGTATGAAGATCTCAGTATGAGATAGAGCCCTTAAAGAAGATAAGAGCATAAGCGCATAACTGGAACTAATCAGACATCTGTGTCACATACAGCAGTTCACTTTTGGATATAGTGCATACCTATTCTCAAGAGGTTGTAGCCTTCTTTCTCATTGAGTAGTTAGCATTTGGACAGTGAGTCCTCACCCCTAACAGGGTTGTTTGTAAAAGACTCCTAACAGGGTCAGACCTTTAACCAAGTCATTGTACTTGCATTGTAAAGACTACTCCTAACAGGGAAAAGGAACTTTAACGGGTTCATTATAGTAGTGCAATATTTGTGGGTACTAATTCCCACCGGGGTTTTCCTCTAATCAAGGTTTCCCCGTAATCATATTATGTGTTATGTGATCTTGTGTTAAGCTTCAAGTGATATATAATTGATTTATGTTTA
>MU223167.1:1026055-1045273 GCA_018584345.1 Thuja plicata | reverse complement strand
CCACCGGGGTTTTCCTCTAATCAAGGTTTCCCCGTAATCATATTATGTGTTATGTGATCTTGTGTTAAGCTTCAAGTGATATATAATTGATTTATGTTTAAAGTTGCTGAAATTGAATAATTAGCTATACACTGATTCACCCCCCTCTCTCAGTGTTTCCAACAATTGGTATCAAAGCTTTGGCCTCTAACAGAAAAGTTTAACCACTTGAGGAGATCATGGATTTAGTAGAAGCTAAACATCTAAAAAAGAATCTTGAAGCATCCCTTGAAGATCTAGATAGATTTGAGAAAGAAAATGAGGAACTTAAAATAAAGGTTGATGGCTCTCAAATGCTTATCAAGAAATTAAGGAAAGATCTGAAAGATTGCTCTACAAATGATTTGGGAAAAATGGTCAAGAAGTTGAATGAAGAGAACATGTGTTTGAAGGATAAGATAGAAGAATTGAATGATCAACTAACTGATAGCCTAACAGCTATTGAAGAAAAGAACAAAGAAAATAAACAGTTAGATGAAGAACTCATACAAGCCAATATGAAAATCTTGGAATTGGAAAACATCAAGAAGAAGATTGAATCTGAATTATCAGGAGCAAAAGACAAGATTGACAAAATACACACAAGTTCCGATTTAATTCAATCATAGATTTATGCACAGAAACTAAAAGGTGATACCACTGGTATTGGATACATTCAAGCTCAAATTGAGATCAACTCATTACAAGAAAGAAAGAAAGCTCAAACAGAATCTTCAGAAGAAAAGAAAACTGAGAATCATGAAGAGACCAAAGTAGAACCACCAAAAGATAAGCACAAGGTAGTCAACCGTACTTTCTATGCATGTAACAAGCATGGAAACTTGGCAAGAGATTGTAAGAATGTAAGACCCTTCAATGGTTACTGTTACTCCTGCAATAAGTTTGGTCTTAGGGCTATTCATTGCAGATCAAATCAAAGAAATCTATCACAACTAAACCAAAGGAATCAGACTCAATACAATCAAAGAAATCAACCTCAAAGAAACTTACAGAACATTACATGTTAGATATGTAATTACAATGGACACATAGCCAAACAGTGCAGCATGATGAATAACAACATCAGACCTTGTATCATTTGTCACTCATGTGGAAAAGCTGGACACGTCTCAAGGTTTTGCAGATCAAGAAAAAAAGGAAAAGAGAATCCTAAGAAGTCTTTGTTTGAAGAATCAGGAGAAGTTAAGTTTGTGGAAGCTAAAGCTAACTCAGACAAAATATGGATTGAAGTAAAGAAGGATAATGAAGAGAACAAGGTTGTAGATGCATCCTCAGTGGACACACCTTCTACTTCTGAATAGTTAACCCTCATGGTCTTAGGGGGGGCTATTCTAGCTCTGAACCCCTACATGGCTGGTATACTCACCTCCGAGTATGCACCTTTGGATTCATGTCAGTGATAACAAAAGAATACAATATTCATTCATGCATTGTTTGTACTTCATTCTGAATAAAGTTTGAAAGTCTCAGTAAAAGCATTTACGACATTAAATGCAAAAAAAAAAAACTTTATATAAATCAATGGATTGATTGATTACTTTCATTGTTTACATCTAAGATCATAAAAATTACTGAGATCACAGGAGAACTAAGCATAAAAACATTCAAAGGTATTTATTTGATCAGTTGGTGAATGGATTACAAGTTGAAATGGAACCCTAGCAGTTGCATCATTTTGAATTGTCGTAAAACCCTATTTATCCAAGTTGCAAGTAAGTATGGAAATACCAGTTGTATTTAACATTGCTGAAAGGAAGAAATTTGTCTTTAAGAAGCATCCATTCAAATCCATACTAGATGATGTAGAGGGAGAATTTTCTAAGACTCTGCTTGGAGTCATGCGTGCAGAAGACATTCGCACGTATATATATTGCAAGAAAGAAATAGTTGGAGACAACAGCATAGCAACTCTTATGGGTTCAATTATGAAACTAGATTATTCATTCAAGGATGAATACGTGCATCTCACTGATAACCCTATCTTTGAGTATTCTAACGAACACGAGTTCTATGAGCTAGAATGGGTGAAGATATTATTGATCAGGATACATGATGACTTATACTGGATTGGTGAGGTTCATGTGTGCATCACTGTAGACCTAATCCATGAATTGACTGGACTTCCTAAGACTGGACCAGTTCTTCCTACTGGAAAGGATATTAAGAAGCAAGTCGAACAAGTGTGCTTATCTAGAAGTGATAGGCATGGTATGAAAGTTGATCCTATCAAGGAGGATGATATCAAACTACTCACTATGATTCCTGGATACAAGTTTCAATAGGCAAGCAGACTAAATAGTGTGTCTATAGCAACAGTTCTGGCAGCAATAAGGATAGTGAAAGATAACACTCAATACAATCTTTGTGAGCTATTGTGCACACAGCTGATTTAGAACATCAAGGCTATTAAGCATGATAAGAGAAAGATATTCAGGTTTGGCTCTTTGATCATCTATTTGTACTTCCACATTGTTGGTAAAGTTGCAAATCTTGACCTAGATAGAATTAAACCTACTATGACTCAGATGTCACTAAAAGCTACATCAAAGAGTAGTGCAAAAGACACTATGGATATGGATATCAAAAAATTCAGGATCAAGATGCAGAAGAGGTTTAGGATACCTAAGAAGATAGTTGAGAAATACAAAGACACCATATGATTCATGGTGGAAACTGATTGAACTTGCATGGAGGGAGTTGAGCCTAGAACAAAATGGATTCACCCTCTCGGTTATGAAGTTGAAGAACATGTTCTGGAAGGTCATGCACAAGTCCTCCTATTCACGCCCAAGGATCCAAATGAACCTAGATGGGGTACTTATAGAGAAAAGACAAATCAATTTAATTATGTCTTATACAGTGCTGATAACAAAAGGAAGGCATCAAGGATTACCTCAAATATCTTAAAAGTTCATGGTGTTACACAAGAAGACCTAGACAGAGCTAGGGAAGCTAAGATTGCCAAAGAACTTGAGAAGACTCCCACAGAAGTAAAAATGGAAAATACTGATGATATTCCTAAGAAGAAGAAGAAGAAGAAATCAAATGAAGATACATCTGCGCCATCAACCACCATTGATCTAGAATCTTCTCCACCTTATGTACCCAGCAAGCTGACTAGAAGGAAGAAGAAAGTTCCTACAAGTCATCCATCCTCAAGAACTACAAGGAGCAAGGTAAAGAACACACAAGCCCCTCCTGAGGTAGGATTTAGACCCAGTCTAACTGTTCTAAAGTACATAATTGTTAATGAAGAAAGACTAGAATCTCTCAAGAATGTATATGACAAATATCAAGAGATAGAAAAATCAGAGATTCATTCTATGATCATCTCTCACATGATTAAGTTCAAGAATTTAGTATTGGAACTCAAGACAGTTATACCAGATAAACTATGGAACATATTGGACATATTAAAAAGACAAGTAATTGAAGAGGATATGAGGATAAGAGAAGAAACATTAGATAGTCTTCTCCCTGTTTTCTCACATGATGAGAAAGCTATACTATTGGACTTAGTTAAACCTCATTTGAGAACCAAAGCTAGAAAACTCCATATCATGAATAAAGAGTATGATTTGGTTAGTGAAGAGACTCAAAAATATTTTGAGCAGGTATTTCTAGATACACATATGTATCCATCAATGACGCCTACAGCTAAGGCAAATCTAGTTCCTCCCAAACAGGTTACAAAACCAGTGATTCATAGTGTGCCTATGACAGGTCCATAGGATTCAGTGCCCACTATTCCAATCACTTCTAATATAGTAAAAGATTTAGGAGATACTATAGTGATTGATGATATCAAGATATCTATGACTGCTTCTGATAATGATATGGACAAAGTTGAAAAAGAATTTGTAAGCTTGGAAGAGATAGAGAAGGCATGCACTGATGACATATCTTTATAGCAAGATGAAGTCCCCTTTAATGATTCAACAGATTTGAATAAAGAACAAGACAATCAAACTAATGAGATACTAGCTATGGAAATCCTAGTAAAAAGTGAATGCATGGATACTAGTCAGAATACTATATTTACACCATCCATTCAACCATCAAACTCATTGTTGTCAAGTTTAACTCCTGACTCAACAAGTCTGGATGCATGGGGAGAAGAAGACATGATCAAGATCAGTGTCCTAGCCATGGAAAAAGCCAAAGAGAAACAGGTTATGAGAAACCCTCTCTTCTTGGAACCAGTAAACATTTTGAATGACCTAGTGCCTGCGGACAAGAAAGTAGCTAAAATTTAGTCAGTTGATGATGTAGACAGCATCCTAACAAGCTTCAAAGCACATTTTACAAGCTTAGTAGACTTAGCTATGAGAATTGCAGAAGATGAGTATAAAAAGGAAAGATTAAATGAACTGGTAAAGAACTTTACCTTAGATATAAACTCATTAAAGATTGGTCAGTCTATGTTGAAATAATTGGTAGCAAAAGGTAGAAAGGTTATAGAAAATTGCATGGACAGATGCAAACTCACCTCTGAACACATCAAAAAGATAGAGGAGGCATATATCTTGGTTGAAAGTGTTAGAAAATTAGTTGAAACATCCATGCAAGACATGAACATCTATAACAATATCTATCAAGGTCAACTGGACAAGATAGAAAAAGCTAAAATGTAGATTAGCAAGATAAGGATCAGGCAGACTCAACTGAGAAATGCACTTGCGCCCTCCTTACCAGTTCTGGATGAGAATATTAAACAGATTGATGCAACCATTGCTACCTATGATCAAGGACCAAGCATGGATTTGAAAAAGATGGAAAAGCTAACATATGCCTTATGCACCCATCTACAAACAATTGATGCACTAAAGGCATTTTGGCAGCAAGAGATGAAGAATCTTCAGATTCTATATCCAGATGTATACATGGAGTAAGTATCTAGAGACTTACAATTTTTTGACACCTTTGTCATTAATTTCAAAGGGGGAGTAATGTATATAATAAATAAGTGTATATATGGGGAGTAGTGTATGTATATGTTAAAAAGATGAGAATATACAATTTTTGGGTGTTAGTCAATTTTGAGTAACTTGGCCACATTCCTTTGTTTCCATTAATGAAAAAGGGGGAGATTGTTGGAAAGTTGACTCCCAAGGAGTATATGAATTATTTTGTGTTTTCATTATGGCAACAAAGTCATATGAAGTTTTGACAAGAAAACTATGAAGTGAAAATTGACTAAGCGTAGAAGACAGAACAGAATAGTGACTTGCAGTCGATCAGAGAATCAGGGCACATATGTATGATCACATCAGGAAATGTGCATTCAGACTTAAGCTCTATGGTATTTTTTTATGCTTACCCTATACACACATGGTACAAAATGGCAGTACAAACAAGTTACAGAAAGAACAAGTACACTAGCAGTTTAGAGTACAGAGTATGAAGCCGACTTCATGATTTTGATTAGCGTGTAATATTTTGTTATGTAAAGTTTAAGAGCCTATTGTAATAAGTTTTTAATCATTTATTAAACATTGTTGTAAACACGCTTAAGCCAATTTATGTGGAAGCATTTTGAATGTTGTCTCTGGGCCGACTAAGGTCTTGTTTATAGTCACGTCTATTCAGGCATAAACATATATATATATATATATGCAATTTAAAGATATATTTGAAGTGTCATCAAAATAGTCAGAGCAGATATATAGAAGAGAAGTATGAAGATATCAATATGAGATAGATCCCTTAAAGAAGATAAGAGCATAAGCGCATAACTGGAACTGATCAGACATCTGTGTGACATATAGAAGTTCACTTTTAGATATAGTGCATATCTATTCTCAGGAGGTTGTAGCCTTCTTTCTCAATGAGCAGTGAGCTCTTGGACAGTGATTCCTCACCCCTAATAGGGTTGTTTGTAAAATACTCCTAATAGGGTTAGACCTTTAACCAGGTCATTGTACTTGCATTGTAAAGACTGCTCCTAACAGGGCAAAGGAACTTTAACAGGTTCATTATACTAGTGCAATATTTGTGGGTACTAATCCCCACCGGGGTTTTCCTCTAATCAAGGTTTCTCTGTAATCATATTATGTGTTATGTGATCTTGTGTTAAGCTTCAAGTGATATCTAATTGATTTATGTTTAAAGTTGCTGAAATTGAATAATTAGCTAAACACTGATTCACCCCCCCTACCCCCTCTCAGTGTTTCCAACAACCATGTCTTCCACTACACTTGGGTTTCAATACAAAAATCTGCTATTTTTCTAGCTTTCCATCCACATCTAGTACACCTATCACCACAAAAACACCTTCTATATTGTCCTTAACCTATCCAGCCGACACTTCCAATATAGGTCCAAAAGGTCAGAACCCTAGAAGTCTTCAAATAGGAATCACGATCAACCAAGGAAAACCCCTAATCATTAAATGGGCACCCCAAAAACAACCTCATAGTGGTTTCCAACTAGGTATTTATTCCAATCCAAGAATCCCCCAAATCAATCAAATGACACCTCAACAACAAGCTCCCATCAACCCCAATTATTCAAGGATTCTTTCTGCCTTTTTAAAACAATGTGGGGTAACCAGATCCAACACTTCCCATCCTACGATAGCACCCCAAAATATTCCACAGCCTCAATATGTTACGCAACCCCAGCATATTTAGTATGGTCTATCACCCCAACATATTCCAAAACCTCAGTATATTTCACAGCCTCAATATGGTCCATAACCTTAGTATGTTCCACTACATGTGCCTCCTACATATATTAACATGGGATATGGACCCCCATATAATCATCCACCATAATATAATAGTGGGACCACATTTGTTGATCCTAACGTGGTGCCATCTATATTGACTCCCACTAAAGCCCTTTCTCAATAACTCCTAACCCTCCAACAAAAGGTCATAAACTTGCAAATAGGAACTCCTAAAAGGTCTTATACCTCATCTGACCTTAGTCCTTATCCATTTTATAGGACATTGCACATGTCATCTTTTCCATTCAATTTTGAGACACCTAAATTCGATAGGTACAAAGAAAAGGGTGATCCCCGAGACCATATATGGGAATTTTTTATGACATGCACATAACTGGTATATGACGATACCTACCTAGTGATACTTTTTCCATGTAGTCTTGGTGGTTCAACCTTAGAATGGTTTTACAAACTCCCTCCTATGATACGATCATGGAATGAACTAACTGAAAAGTTCATATCACACTATTCACACAACATTGTCATGGAAATAACATTAATAGATCTCTGAACCACCAAGTAGAAGAGTGGGGAGAAATTTGCCTCATTTCTACAATGTTAGAGAAATGTTTCCTCCAAGGCATCTTTCCACATACCCATGAAAGAAAAGATCTATATGTTCATAAAAAATTGCCATCTAGACATGATGTATGAATTAAATGCCCAACATATTGAGTCCTTTGAAGAGCTAGCCAAGAAAGGGCTAAAGGCAGAAAGCTCCCTCACCTAAAAGGGATCCATTAAGAAAGAGGTCAGTAATTCAACACCTTACGAAAAATCCAAATACTAGTCCAAGAACAAGAATGTGACAAATAATGGGGTTGTTGATGCTAAGGTAGCCCAACCAGTCATGTGTATACAAGCACCACCAACACCTACCCAACAAACCCAACTATCACACATTGTCCAAAGGATTAACAATGATGACCTAATAGTCCAAGCATTTAACCAATCCTTCTAACAATGTACTTCAAGAAGGAACACCCTTCCATGTTGAGACTTTACGCCTCTTGCAGAACATCTTATGAAAGTTCTTAAGAAACTACTACAATCTCATTTAGTCACCCTGCCCAAAATTAGACATTATGAAGGTCCTAGTTAAACAACATGGTGGAAGGACAGCAATTTTTGTGATTATCATATAACTAAGGGACAAAAAATGGCCAATTGTATGTAACTGAAATACATTGTTCAAGATTTCATCGACCATGGTAAAATTGAAGTTGTCGCAAATTCAGGCACCGCCAACCAAGACCATAAAATCTTCTCAAAGCCACTAATGGATCATGGAAAAGGTAAGTCCTCTACATCTAGACACCATAATAAGGCAAACTTCACTTATAACAAACTAGAATCCAACCTCACCATAAACACCATTAATATTCGAGGTCCAGACACCAATTGTGTTGTTACCACTCACCATTCTATAATCATAGTACAAAGGGCCTCATAAAAAATTGTTGTACCAAATAAATCATCCACTCCATCATTAGGTTAGTATAACCTATTATAAAATTTAAAGAAGACCTCACCACAAATCTCCATCTATGAACTGCTACACATTTTGTTGAATCATAAAGAAACATTAGATACAACCTTATAGTAGTCATTTGTCCTAAAATACATAAATGTTGATGAGTTTCAAGCCATGGTAGGAAATATGTCTACACCACACCATGTCACTTTCATAGAAAAAGACCTTCCAGCCCATAAACCATCTCACAATGATCCTTTAAATCTTGAAGTCTTCATCCACCTCCAAAAAATCAGATGAGTCTTGATAGATGGAGGAGTGGGTCTAAATATATGTACACTAAAATTAGTTAAAGCACTAGGATACTCTGAAAGTTGTGTAATTGTTACCAAAAAGATCATAATAAGAGCTTATGACGATGAGAATCCTTCCAAGGGCATAATAAGCCTCCCAATCAGACTGGGTCCAACAACGCAATATATTTTATTCCATGTACTAGACCTAGAGTTGGGTTATAACATGCTCTTAGAACTACCATGGATCCATTCCATACAAGCTATACCATCTACTTATCATTAGTATCTAAATTTTCCTCATGATGGAGTTGAAATCACCATGCCTAGTGATAGAGTTCCTTTTCTATACTATACAAATATTAGAGTTGTTTCTAATAAGGTACCCAACAATAAAGTGACATCTATTATTTTCTCATCTCAAAACATAGATTCTGTAAAACTTTCTAAATCAATTATAGAACCCACATCAGAGCTAAAAATCCAAGTTTAGGAAATTGGATGTGGAGAATACACCTATGAATACTTCTTCTATGTAGACAAGCTACCAATCTCACCCTGTTCTTATGGAAAACCTAGGCAACCTCTTCAAAGGAAGCAATGACTAACAACTGTTTACCCAGCAATGGTTTTCATAAGATGGGGAGACATACATGAAGAGATCATCAAGGAAAACTTATCTTCTTGGTTGTATATAGACAAACAACCCACTGAGATCAAAATTATAGCACATGAATATGGAAGGTACACTATTGTCAAAAAACAAGGGTATAATGGATGCTCTATCCTAAGACAAAATGAATAATGAATTATGGAGCTAATTGCACCTAACCAAAACTTGAAGCATCATGACTTAGGTTACAGACCACCTGCGGAAGGAATTTCAAGTACCTTTCTGCCCACTGATATTAATGCTTTTGTTTATAATGAAGTTGAGACATTTGTAGAACTCCATTCAGACACAAACTCTAATGACTATGAGTGGAATTCCCCACACACCACTAGCACCTTACATCTTAACACTAACATTTTTTGACTATCTTTGCAAAATAGACCCACATATTGTCGAGCTTGGATTGAGGAATTTTGGAACCAATCTGAACCTTCATCCTCATCTTCTTCAAAAAACTATCAATTAGTGGTTGATTCATATATCAATACATTAACCAAAATCCTAATTTATTCCTTCCAATCCAAGGATATCATAGCCTTGGTTTACTCTGACACTATTGATTGGGAACACCAAAATCCACCAACCATAGACATTTTTTAGAGTGATGAAGCTATTGATGAATTATTTGGACTAATACAAGGCATACCTATGGGAGACCACAAGGCAATTTTCAATATCGAATTGGATAGAACGACATACTTTGGGGAGTTATATCAATCCTCTTGTCATAAAATTGAAAATGAAAATGTAAGGCTATTAGGAGAAAACTGAAAGGGACGTCCTAGCAGAAAAATTGTAAAAAAAAAGGCATATCCGAGGGTGAAAACCTCTCTAAGGTACCCAAGGATGGAGAGATTGATATACTTCCCATTATAGAGGAACAACCACCACTACTGGGAGAGAAAAAAAATGACAATCAACATTGGCACTACATAAACACAAAGACTAATCCACTTGGCAGGGTCGTTAACATTGGAGGAAAGAGAATAATTCATTTATTTCTTTAAGGATAGGAAAATAAACTTTGCTTGGTCATACTATGACTTGCCTAGGTTAGATCTAGAATTATTTCTCCACCATCTTCCATTAAAGTCGGGGCAAAGTCGTACAAATAGAAGCTCTCAAAAATGCATCCTAAAATTTCATTATTGGTAAAATATGAATTGGAGAAATTAATGGATCCAGGATTTGTAAGGCCTATTGACTATGCTGATTGGATCTCCAACTTAGTCCTCGTGTCCAAATATTGTGGATCTATAATAATCTGCACTGACTTCAAGGATCTGAATTTGTCATCTCTAAAGGATGATTTCTCCTTGCCGAACATTGACATGATTTTTGACCTCACCTCTAGATATTAGATGTTGTCACTCATGGATGGTTTCTCTAGATATAATCAAATCAAAATTACACCAGAAGATCAACACAAAAAAAATTTCACTTGTGCTTGGGGCACTTATTATTGGTGTGTTATGCCCTTCAGTTTAAAAAATGTTGGTGCCACATATCAGAGAGCAATGATGACTATTTTTCATGGCATGGTGCACATCACAATGGAATGTTATCTTGATGATATATTGGAAAAATCCCTAGAGAGAAATCTACATTTATCTAGGTAGGGCCAATCTTTGACAAACTATAGGAATACAAGGTAAGGCTAAACCCAAAGAAATGTGTCTTTGGAGTCACATAAGGAAACTTTTTGGGATTCATTGTCTCCCATGGATGAATATAAATAAGCCCTAAAAAATTCCAAGTCATTATCAATATGCCTCCACCAACAACTTTATAGCACCTCAGGAGTCTATAGGGAAGACTATTATCAGTCAGACAGTTCATTTCATAGTTGGCTAACATGTGTCATTCATTCTAGTACTTATTGCACAAAGACATAAAATTTGAATGGACATAAGATTGTCAACATTATTTTCAAATATTGAAGGACTATCTTCTTTTGGCTATGATCTTAGTGGCACCCATTCCAGATCAACCCCTACTATTGTACATCTTGGCTAAATAGCACTCGCAATGGACATTATTAGCATAAAATGAATCAGAAGGAAATGAAAGAGTCATCTACTATATCAATCAAAAACTTGTGGCTTATGAAATAAACTATATTGCAATCCAAAGAGCATGTTTGGTTGTAGTTTTTGCTTCCCAAAAACTCAAATACTACATGTTAAGTCACAAAATGATCCTAATAGATAAGATTGATCCATTAAAAAACCTATTGAGTAAAGTCACATTAACATGGTGACTCGCCAAATGGGTCATAATTTTGAGTGAGTTTGACATTGATTATATGGACAAAAAAGCATTAAAAGGTCAAGTTATTGCCGACCAACTGAGAGATGCACCCTTACTTTCTAGTCATCCAACGTTGAAGAGTTATGAAATGAAAGCATATTTTCCCTTGAGGAGAAGAAATAGTGGAAATTATACTTTGACAGATCTCATGCCCAAAAGGGATGAGGTGTCGGCATAGTATTTATTACTCCTCATGGAGACTCCATTCCTAGGTCATACAGGATGAGTTTTAAATGCACCAATAATATAGTTGAGTATTAAGCATTGATCATTGGTCTAAAAACAACTATCCAGTGGAAGATCCAACAAATATAGGATTATGAAAATTCTCAACTTATTATCAACCAAGTCAAAGGCAATATGACACTAAGGATGATAAAGTATAATAAATATGGCTACTTACTTATTGAGTTATTATTTCCTAACAATTACTTGTGATAGAATATCATGATACAACAAAAAATAATGTATCTTGCATCCATAAACATGTTAGCATGCATACATCATAAATCATACATATAGTCTACACCGTAATGCATCCATCCATTACATAAAGCATAAAACATTAACTTATTTAGCATAGTCTATCATCTCAACTACATCACATCCAATCACATTTTATAAAATGCATATATATATATATACAAAAAATTAACTGCATAACACATCATCATGACATCACATCATATAGAAGATACATACATCCATCAAATAGACATAAAATAAAAGCATGTCATAAGAGAACACATGTGCATCACATAAAGCATAAAGTAAAGTAGATCCCATCAACATCATTTAAGGCTTCCAAAAAAAAATCACATATATAACTCGAAAAGTATCATGGTATGATATTATAAGGAGATCTTGCAATCTCGCAAAATATATGCAAAAATAATCTACATAATGATCAACTAGTACTGCCACTGGCCTCTAGTCTGGGAGGCCTAGGTGGTACTTAATTTGAAGTACCAACCCCAGTATGTCTTGGGGAAGCACCTATCATTGATTATGATTCTCTACTAGGATGCATCATTGTACAACTTCCCTGAGATCTATGCATCCACTGAGACTGATGAAAGGTGGTGTAACTAGGAATCCTTTATGCAACATACACAACCTTCTCATAAGCCCCTTTCCAATAATCTATCTCTTTGCATATCCTGAGTCTGTCTACTAACACATGTACCTTCCTATAGAAGCCTTCCAATTAACTGATGTGTGGTAACATATTGTACATTGGCAATAAAATACCTCACCTCAGTCTCTGCTTCCTGAGCTCTAGCCTCTACCACCTAATCCATAGTCTAACCTTCTTGTACCTCCATCCTCATGTTATTTCTCTTTGCATCCATCTCCCTCTCCATCCTCTCTATCCTCCTCTCTCTCCCAATCACTATCTTGGAATACCATTGGCTCTACGTATCTGCCGCTCTAGCCCTGCCATCTTCCTCCATGGCTCTACCATCTTCCTCCATGGATCTAGCCTCCACTTATGTCACCCTCCTCCATAGTATATTGTATCGACACTACAAATCCCTACAATGTTCTTTGGTACTATCAATATCTGCATTATCTATATCATAACCATCTCCTCCTGATCTCACAGGTATATCCTGCATAGGATCATCAAAGCCACCCATCGCTACATCTATTAGTCTGGTATCATCTCCACCCATGCCTATGTCCATCAAAAAAATATCATCTCCTCCTCCTTCCTCCTCCATATCCTCATCACTGCTAGATGAACTAGCACTACCACATCTCCCAGTCTCCTATGAGATGTTACTAGTCACATCCACATCTACATCCTTCTCTCCTCCCCCCACTATTGTTGGTACTATTGGCGGACCACTAGGAGGAATCAATGGGGGAACTACAACATTAATCCCTCCACCACCTTGGTCATCTCTACCCCCACCATCTCTACCATCATCACTATCACCTCTACCTCCTCTTCCTTCGTATCTCCCTCCTCCTCATCCTTCATCTCTCCCTCCTCCCTGACCACCACCATCTCCACCATCATTAACGTCACCTCTACCTCCTCATCATCTTCGTCCTTGTCCACCCCATCATGCTCTCCTCCCATGTCTCCCATCTCTCCTCCTTTCCTGTCTAGCTCATTGCTACATATCAATAGGAATCACCACTCCCATATTCATGTATGGTCTAGGCCTATGTGTCACCCACCAAACATCATAATCAGCGATCATCCTTGCACATACGGTATCTAATCTCCATTGTTATCTCAAAGGCACCAATGTGGTAAATTGTGCCACTGTGGTCTATATAGGGATAATAGGTCCCCAGCCTCTCACATCCATAACACACCTAGAAAATGTATAGATCTAACTGGAACTCCCTACCTTTCTCCAAATTGTCTCAAAACCCTATCTGACAATGGTATCTTGGTGATCCTTGAATATTGAGTAGACCGTCCAATTAGATATCTCTCTTATAGACAAAACTAAAGATGAACATCCTCCCCATCCCAAACTAGACATCCAATGTATGGTCCCCAAGTGAAATCCCTCAAGGTATCCAATACCTCACGTATTCCATGTGTCTATGAACCACTATATCATAGTAGTATACATATAATTGTCCTAGCTATATCACTGGTGTGTCAAAAATTGAATGTAATACAACAAATCTGTTCAGAAGACCACACCTATAACAGTGTGACCCCACATCCCAAACTTTGTGATCCATGATAAGATATGTAATGAAGCTAATAGTATACCATAGATAGTACACTTTCCCCCATGTGTACACTATCTCCTTCTTCCACATCTCACTAACAATCTCACCCCACCCAACAAGGAACCCATGACCTCTCCCATCAGGCACCAATACACCTACCACGACTACACACAACATCATGAAGTATGAATCATAACCCACCATGTCTCATCGCAATCTAATCTCATAACCACTGATACCAAAATCATCTTCCAAATAGTCAAATAGGTCACATAACACTGCTCTCCCAGTCCAGAAAGAGTATGCCACTCTCTCCCCATGGATAGGAATCTTCAATATCTTGTAAATATCCTCCAAAGTTATTGTACACTCTCACATAGGAAGGTGGAAGGAAGACATCTTTGAAATCCATTGCTCGCAAAAGGAAGTAACCATACCACTATTTGCCCTAATCTTGGGCACATTGAAACATGTAATAAACCAAGGCTATCTAAGTGCTCCCACTCGTCATAAAAAAGTATATCTATATATGCTAAGAGGTTAAGATGACTCTCCTATGTTAGGAAAACAACATCCCTAATCTACAAATGCAATAGGGTCACATAATCAATCTACATACAGTCAGTTAAGTCTATAATGCATCTACACTATATTATTCATCTGTATGCATAATTAAAAATTCATTAGACTCATGTTCAAAACAAATTTGTACTCCATACATTCATTTTCATCCACATAAACCAAGTGTGTCATTGTAACCTAATAATTGTGGCTAGGTTAACAAGTTACAAATTCTAGGCAAGTGTGTTGCTCTGATCCTATAATTGCGTTGAACAAGCAGCTTAAGTGCGTCGCTCAAAACCATCAAGTACGTCGCTTAAACCCCAAGTGCGACTTGATTAAAAGTTTCACCTAGCCTAAGTGTGTCATTCCACAACCCTAAGTGTGTTGTTTGAGCCCTAAAAGTGTGTCGTTCTAACCTTAATTTGTCTAACCTAGTATGGGAAATAGCATGAAAAACAAGGCAAATTAAATGCTAAAGTATGAAACTCACTGGAGGTGGAGTGTCCATTGGATGTTGATAAGTCTCGACATGATCACTGATGTGTACTCCATCCTCATAGCCTGCCATTTCTCCTCAAACACTCAGAAATAACTCCTCTTCCACCTAGTTCTCCAAAAGACAAATATGCACAATGACTTTGAAAATGACCTCCATAGGCCTATTTATACTCCTCTTACCCCACCTAGATGGACGTGCCCACCTTTCACTTCTATTAGATGTGATACTTTTCACTTTCTCGAGCCCATATGTATGACCTCCATTTTATGATCTGTAAGTTCCATTTTGATCCTAGCCACTTTATCAATCAAATGAGCCCTCCGTCACATTTTTTGCTCATTTCCTTGACGGGGCACCATAATAACTAGTTACTGGCGCTTTTTCACAGGGGCATATCGAGGCATATTTTTATCAAATATTCTTTAAAATAACGCTCAACGTAGTATATCAAAGAGAGGCAAAATGTAGACACTTAAAAATGGTCTATTTCTCTAACATATTGACATTATTAATATTCCTCTTATTTTATTAAATAATCACTATTATTTAATTAAAATGTGTCTTTCTACTATTTTCTAAATTCAAAATCATAATTTCCCTATGATTTCATAATTAAGTGATTTTAATTAATTGCTTAAATATTAAATGTCCAATCAATACTTCATCTATAAAATTATTTAAATAGTTAAACAATTTTTAATTATTCCCAATATTATTATATTTAATTAAATAATTATATTATTTAATTACTAATTTCTTATTATTATTACATTTGTGTAATAATTAAATAAATTTCCCACTCATGATTAAACTAATCATTCCTCTAAAAATAACTAAATAAGTAATTATTTATTTATATATCCTGACATGTGCAACTAAATAAACTATTTTATTTATTTATTCATATTTATCCTTCCAATTCTAATTCATATGAGTTTAAGTTAACTTCTCAATCAACTTTCCTTGACTAATCAATCAATTATGTTATCTACTTAATCTATTTAGTCTTCTATTCCACCTCATCAGTTAATTCTTCAATCAATTTAGTCAACTCTTCAATCTATTTTGCTAACAGATTAATCAAATATGTTAACAAGGCAATCAATTGAGTTCAACTTCCAATCACTGTGAGTTTAACTCTTCAATCAGAGGCAATCAATCCCACCAATCATGGAATTTTGATTAGAACCCCATAATTCTTATAAATAGAGAGTTAATTCTCTTAGTTTGTTAACCATAATTTCTTTGAATCATTATGTTGGCACATCGAGCACTCATTTATGAGAGCTTACATTTCATAGAGAAGGAGAAAAAAAAGGAAGGACTACATGGTTTGCATATCCGTTGTTTTGAAATGATTTCATATTTATTAATCATTTATGCTTGTTGTTTATCTTGCTTTCTTTATTGATATTGGGAATACAAACTGCCTAACAGATCTTTTTTGGTTGAGATTTTGATGTTATTACAAGTATCACAGATCCTTATTACCTCGATTACAACATGATA
The DNA here is from genome assembly GCA_018584345.1 of Thuja plicata. Taxonomy (NCBI): domain Eukaryota; kingdom Viridiplantae; phylum Streptophyta; class Pinopsida; order Cupressales; family Cupressaceae; genus Thuja; species Thuja plicata. Next base: position 1,028,479 of record MU223167.1, on the reverse strand, counting down.
AAATAAATTTCAAGGTTGGAGCCCTAATTTGAAGACATCCCATGAAGTGAGGATTTGCGAATCGAAGCTACATCAATATGAACTATCAAGCATTCATGTATTCAATCATTTCAAGCATCCAAATACTCAATCATTCAACATATTTTAAATTTCATGGAGCCACAAAAGGATTATGATGATGACTAGGAGATCATGAACTGATGATTGACTTACAGTCTGTAATACCTACCCATATTTTGCTTTCAGTTTATGATGTCGTACTCTTTTAGGCAGTGGTTTTAGTTGATTGGCCAAATTATTTTAGGCTACTTTTCATGAGAGCTATTATTATTTCAGTTGATGGTGATTATTGATTATGATGTTATGGATATTATCATGATGTGATGATTTATGGTTTGATTATGATGTACTTACCCCATACTTGCATGTGTATGGTTATCATATTTATTGTATCTGTTTGCATGTTGTTGTGGTAGAGGACGGAGACATAGTTACTTGCCTCGGCAAGATCCACATGTTTGACCGATCCCTATCATTATTTGTGATATTATATTATATGTACATGCATGTTCTTTTGATGACAAGATTGCAAGTACATGGCATAGTCTTCACTGAATTGGCAGGAGTGAGTGTGCCCATAAATATTCATCTCAATGGTAAAGAGGGGAGGTAACATGCAGATCTAAAACCCTAACCTAAGCCTAATCATCCTAATGTTGGATGAGTTTTAGTTTGAATACCCTATCCGGATTCATCTAGTTGACAGGAATTCGAATACCCTTCTCTAAGTATGTGTGTTTTGCCTGTATGTGTTTTCAGGTGATTTATTGGGTTTTGAGTGATTTTCCATGTTTTATGATTTAATGGATTATAGTTGAATGAAATATTTAATTATATCCTATGTTTATTTTAGATAATTAATTAAATTGAAATATTTGAATATTTTGATTTAATTAAGTATTTAATTGAAAATTAATGTATATATGCTTTTATGATTAATTAAATAATTAAATATTTGGTTGCATGTAATATTGTGACATAAACATTTAATCTATTTAATTTAATATTTTATTAATTACATGTGCATGAATGTGTTGAAACAGTATTTTTAAATTCAAATATCTCAACTTGATATTAGGAGTAAAAGTTGAGTTGTGGCAATAAAGAATGTTTTAATTATTTAATTTGGATTTACTTTCAATTTCAAGTTGAGTTATTTTAGGGATTGAATGGGGAGTTGTCATGAGGGTTTGCACAATTAGGGGAAGTTGATTTTCTTTAGGAGAATTCTCCTCTCATTTCCCTCATAACAGGTTTTTGGATTTTGGAGAGCTCTTGGTGATTTGAGATTTTTGAAGAATTGAGGATTGTTGTGGTTGCTTGTTGTTTTGGAATTTCAGGTGTTTCTTGCTTCTATGTGTTTGGTTCTTCGTGGATCTCAGATTTGTGGTGGAATCGGGATTAGAGGTTTTTAGATTTCCTATCTTCTCCAAGGGCACCTTTCTTCAGTTCTTGCATAGGAATTAAGGTTGGTTTTGTTCTCCATATTTTGGTTTCAATTTTGCAACAATCTGAAGTTTTCAATGGTTAGATGGATGCATGTTTGGTATTTTTGCTTTTATATGATTTAAAAGTATTTTTAGGTTTTCAAGTGTTTATAAAACCCTAGATCTATTATTTTCATATTTTTATATTTCTTAGCATAGTGTCATTATGCTGTCAAAATTTTGTGAAGAAATTCCTCCTAGAACTCCTACAAATCAATAAATTAGTGTGTCTATAGTCTAAACTATAGAGGAGAAATAAATAAACTTGGGAATGAGAATCTGTTCCTTTCAAAATTAAACTAGTTGAAAAAAATGAGTCTCTAGTGAAAAAAATAAATTCACCAGAGACAAATTAAGGAAAAAGACAAAAGAAAACTTTCCTTCTTAATTTTTCCGTTTTTAGAAATTACCATAAAATAAAAATAAAAAACCTTTCGAAAGAATTTCGCATGATTTAACTGTTTGTTTTTAAAAAAATTAATTAAAAAATTTAAAAAATATTGAGTGGGGGCTGGGTCCCAACCCCACCACCCCACGCGGCATAAGCCGTAGCCGGACTGCGCAGTAGCCGGACTGCTACGACAGCCGGATTGTGCAGCAGACGATCTGCAGCTGCAGTCGGGTTACCTTATGGTACCCAGACTGCCACGGCAGCCTACGGGTGTCGTATGTGGAGAAGGTAGGGGGGCCCGTGGGGACCCGCTCCCCCAAACAAACTTTTTAAAAGTTTGTTATTTGTTTTGCGCTGTGTGTATTAAATTTTAAAAAAAAGTTATTATTAATTAAATTTTGGTTTTTGTGAATTTTATTTTAAATTAATTATTTTTATTTTATTTTATTTTAGTTTTAATATTAGTATGTTAAATACCAATGTTTA
>MU223167.1:1003622-1020083 GCA_018584345.1 Thuja plicata | reverse complement strand
TATATATATATATATATATATATAATTATTGTTTATTTAATATAAAAATTTGTTTGTTAATTTTAGTTAACATATGGTTATTATTTTTAATTAACTCATGGTTATTAATTTTAATTAATAAAGGGTTATTAATTGTAATTAATATATATATCATTGTTAATTGTAAGGTTATAATGGTTATAAACTTCTAGATTAATTTGTATTATGGATTATCGTTATATGACTAATATATAGTGTAGTTAATTTTTAATCAATTAATTTATATTATATTTAGTCATGATGTAATTAATGCATGTTATAATCAATTCGTAAAATAGGAGTATTTTATATTGTAATTGATTTATAACATGTGTATCCTAAAATAGAAGTAGGAACGTTATTTAATTGAATTTGATAAATGGTGTTTTTTATTAGATTTTTAGTATTGAATAATATTCCTAGTTGATTTAACTGCAAATGTATATTTATTTATGTTCATTTTTCAGTCCTTTAGGACATTTTTTTCTATGTTCGTTATGGTACTCTTTTGCTTATATGTGATATTTTGGGGGCGTTAGATGACCTAGGGTGTTACAGAGGCTGGGTATAAGTCCTAGAGATTTGTTGATTGTTTATTTTTTGGTGTGTGTGACTTTGGGCTTTATTATCCTAAATCGACCATGTGACCCTTTCGATCTTGTTATCTGATTTTGTACCTATATGTGACCATTCCTGATGTGTGGGATACTGGATTTGGGTATACTTGGGTTTTGACCTATGCTAGATCTGTTAGGATCTGTGAGCCTAGGGTAGGTTACCTAGATGTGTAGTAGGGGGTGGCTTGCAATAAGTCCTGTGTCCGTGACTATAGGATTGCTTATTGTAGAGTTTTCTTAATAAGTGATAATTAAATACATACTGAGAGATATTAAAATGAACTAATAAGATATGCTTCTCCTCACCCATGCTTGAGTGCTAATAAAGATTGAGATGGAGGATGAGATAATGCTTGCTCCCTTACAAGGCGTGGGTTCTGACATAGTTAGTGGCCTTGTCAGTTTGAGAGGTCATTGGCTCCGTGTATGGTCACTTAGGTGTCGGAATCCATTGGGATTGCTAGGAAATAACTTAAGGGTTAGACGTACATGATGACACCCTCCTTTACACAGTCTAGATTTCCTATGTATTTTAGTTGCCTCTAGATTAGTGAGTCTTACCTTTCATGATGTGTGGTATACCTGGATTAGAGAGCTATCAGGATCCCTTTCTTAGTGGTTATTCCTTAATGGTTTTGGATATCCGATTGGGGTCTATTGTTATCTCCTCAGCACGGTGGGGTGGACCTTTGTGATTTCACACGGATGAGTGGTAGTGATTCTTTACCCATTGAGATTCGACATCCTTGTACTAGGTGCTTGATGGTTCCTTACACATGAGCTCTTTATGTTCCTTCATCATTTGTTATGTAAATTCATTATTGTAAATCTTGTATTAGAGTATCGCATGTGATACCTAATCTGGATATTGTATAATAAGTAGATTAGAGTGATTACCATATACCCTGCGACATGTACAGTGGATGTGAGTTTATGGTGGTTTCATGGTTATCCATGAGGTTTGTATTTATGGTTATGTAAGTTGTATTTGTTATATCTATTCAAATGGAATCTTTTGTTATATGGTTAGTTGTGTTTTTCTTTAAGTAATTCAACGTCATGGAACCCTTGAGTTGTGTAATCTATGTGAGTGTAAGACATGTGTATAAATGGTAATTACTTCCACATTAATGTATGTCTCTCTATGTTAACTTTAAAAAAAAAATTATTCAGCACACATAGTATCATGTTCTAGGTTAATCTCTCTTGGGTTCCCTGGCGGGGTGTTACACAGTCTTCCCCTTTGGATTAGGTATGGTTTTTTGTTATTTTTAGATCTACATACTTGTGCTTCAGATCTATGTCCATTTCATGCTTTCACTCATATATTGATTGCATTTTTATATTAGGGTTTACTCTATCACACTAGGTTAGATCTTCTTATCATTGCATTTATGCACTTTAGTTCATAAGAATTTAAATAGTCTAGATTCACGAGCACTACACATTTTATTTTTATCACATTTGGCTATCTATTAAGGTGGGAATCACCAAAATAGGGGGTTGAATAAGTAAAACCCCTATATAGCCACCCACACACACAAATATAAGTATTTATAGGTTCATAAGACCCTGGAATTAGTTTTTGGAGTTGCGGTGTCATCCTCACACTGAGATAGATCATCTGCAATTTGTCCCAAAAGAAAATCCTGGGTATAGGAAATCATTTTAATCTTGTATCTAGGTATAGGGTGTTATTTTCATCTTATACCATACAAATTATAGTAAAATTTTATGTGCAGACAAATACCGATTTCAGGATCTTAGATCTTTAGTTACGGGTATTTTCAAGATTCTGACAGTTGGGAAATCATATATGAATATTCATTTCTCTTATTCTGATTTCAGGTGCACTCAAATTCATCCATATCCTCTCTTAAATCTATTTTTTAGATTAATCAAGCTATATATTGCTGTGATTAGTCATTTGCATATCCATATTGTCTATCCACTTCTCAAATCTTAGAAACAAAGGAATAGAAACTCCAAAAGCATAAATATTGCATTAACATCCCTCCCACTAGGTGATGCTAATCTAATTCATCTTGAGGTGGTTTCATATTCCAATGTGTTATGAATTTAGAAATCTCCCCTTTTCATTGCTTACCATTTCATATTACACATTTTAGTGAACTTGTCTCTTTCATGCATTATACCTTTTGTTTTCGTTAGTTAGATCTTGCATGTGTATGTTTTTCAATTACAAAAATAACAAAAACATGGTGCTTTTCATTTCATTAGTTAACACATTTGGTGTATATATTAGATTTATATGCATTGTATTGGTACATTTTATATATTTAGTTTTGATTTTTGCATTCATTGATAAAAAAAGACATAAAAATTGCACATTGGTTTCATAGATCTTGATTATCTTTGCACTACACTTGAATGGTAAAAACAATAAAAATCCAAAAATATTTTCTTTTCATACATTGTTATGTGTATTTAGATTAGTTCCTCTTATGATTTATTTCATTGTGCATTAGCTTAACACATTGCAACATGTTTGATTTCCTTGAACAAAGATTTACTACCTTTGATGATCCATTTAGTAGCGAAGACTTTGATATGATAGATGAAGTCCTTGATGACTTCATCTCTACAAAGTCTTTCTTTTCACCTCCTAAACTATCTTTTTGCCAAAATTTTATTGATGTGATAGAAGGATTTAGGGTTTACAAAGATCCCCTTTATGAACCTCTCAATGATCACTCTCCCAAATCTTCTCTCCCTCGTGAGGACATATTGATGCAAGAAGATACTTTCAATACATCCCTCGATGATCTGCCTCTTTAGGATAAACCATTGGATAATGATGTTGATTATTCTCTTGATATGTATCTTCCCCATGAGAGTACCTTTCTGTAAGAGGATTAATTTGTGGTAGAAAAGGGTGATTCAATTGTTAATTCCCTTATGGATGCTTCCCCTCCTATCCATATCAATTATCTTCTCTCTAGAGATGAAGCACTAATGAGTATGATTTTCCTTATCCTAAAGTTTTTCATTAAAATACCATAGAAGAAAAGGATTCTATCCTTGATGCTCTGTTTTTTCCAAATGAATCTCTTGAGGATAAATAACCTAATCAAGTCAACACCTTTCAAGGTACCCCTCCAAATAAAATAGTGATTGTTGTAAAAGGTGCTACACAACCCGATTATCATGCAATACCATACACATATCCTCAAAAGGATAATATACTTGATTTCCTCCCTTCTACAAATGCAACCTTAGCATATAAGGATCCTAATCAAATCAATGCTATTAAATCTTTGCCTCCTTCAATTATTTTTCCAATACAAACAAGCAAACCATCAAATCTCCAAGATGATGATTGGGGAATTCTACACTTCACACCAACCTTTTGTAATAAAAACAAAATCCTTGAATTTGAGAACCAAACACCTTATTTTGACACATGTGTATGGATAGTGATTAGGCCTCTTTAAATTTCAATCCAATTCCACCTAAAAGAGATCCTTATATTTTTGATATTCCAAACCATGATGATGGACATGGTATAGGATGTGTGCAACAAAATAATGAAACCAATGAGAAATCTACATCACATCATTCCAAAAAAACTCTTGGTTTCCAACCTTTTGATTTGTCCAATCAATCTATACATTTATCTCCTAATTTCTCATCACACCAAGAGAATATTTTATTTTATATTTTCAATTCCAACTTTATTACTCTCCTTTTAATAAACAAACATAAGAAAAACATTTCTTTCATTTGTATGTATCATCAAGTTCCTAGCCATAATACTAATGAATGTTATAATTTGAAATGTAAAATTTAATAATTAATTGATTGTAGTGTAATTCAAATGACACATAACAATTATTGGAATCATTTTCATGATCATTCTAAATAACATCTAAGTTCCTATTATGTTGATGCTCACTATGTGACATTTCTAGCCTATACTTTGGGAGCTCATTGTCATTTATGGTGGTGCAATTTTAGGTGCAATCATACTTTGTGAGCATCATAATAATTTTCCTTATTCTTTGTCCCCACATTTGGGGGCCAAGGGTACTATTTCATTCTCCTATCCCAAGGACCCATTTCTTCCTCTTTTTTATTTGCATCTTTTATAATATGATGTCCTTTCATGCATGGATTTGTTTGTTTACATAAAGATTTTCTCCTTTTCAAGAGATTTAAGTTTACAATGTTTTCTTTTCTTGAAAGTACGTGTCTATTATAAATAACCTTTCAATTGAGGTGCTTAATGTGTCATCCTTTTCCAATTATTCCCTTACCTATCAATAGGGAAGGTGTGTATACTTGATCATCCTTCCTCATTTTCTCTTCCTTTCCAAAAGATCCAATATCCCTTTTTTAAATCATTTATTTTATACCATGATTCCCTTTCTTGTTTGGATTTGTTTGTTTTACATAAGGATCTTCTCTTTTTCAGGAGATTTATATACTGAGTTACAAACATATGTCTTCTTGAAAGTGCATGTCTATTATAAACAATGCATCACTTAGGGTTTATAATGAGTTTTCTTTTCTTTTCCTTCACCCTTGGGGGGGGGGGGGGGGGAGGTTTCATTATCAATCTCTTATTCCTTTTTAATGATTCACTTTCTCTCAGTTATGTGGTATTTGTTTGTCACATGATATACTTTCTTGCATGAAGATTGTTTGTTTACATAAGGATATTCTCTTTTTCAAGAGATTTACATTTTGAGTTTACAAGCTTTTCCTTGTTTGGAGGCACATATGTATCAAAACAAATACCCTTAATTGGGTTCTTAGAGTGTGTTATCCTTCATCGAGAATCCCCTTTTCACCTAGCACAAGGGGATTAAAAGGGTACATTCTTTTTCTCCTCCCCCTCTTTGTCTTGACGATATTATCATTGTTCAAGAACTTCTCATGAAGGTAGATGTCTTGTAACTAAGATATCTTCCTTTCAAGCGTCTCTTCCCACATGTGGATATCCTTTCATGGTTATCTACTCCTTGGTTGATAAGGGTTTTCACTCTTTTCTAGGATTATAATATACATTTTTGTTTCAAGGATATCTCCTTGTTGTTGGAAGTAGGTATCCTTTTTTCTATTTTCCTTATGATGCCACCATGTTCCTATTGATCCCTAAGGAGACAATGATTTCCTCAGGACTGATCATCCTTATTAATCCCTAAGGAGATAATGATCTCCTTAGGACCGATTGTCCTTATTGATCCCTAAGGAGACAATGCTTTCCTTAGGGTTGATCATTTGTATGGATCCACATGGAAACAATACTTTCCATAAAATTGATCTCGTAAGTCACCCATATGCACAAAAAAATTTAAGTTTCCCCTGAGTGGAAAATTTCAAAGCCACCCCTGAATGAAATTTTGTTAAGGTAGAACTGAATAGCATAAAGTACATTACTAGACCATCAATTCTCCTTCCCCTTTTCTTTGGGATGAGTGAAACTGGCATAACACACCTTTCAAGCTTTTATACTCTTCTCCTCCTCTTCTTCTTCTATGAATCACCTAGCATAGCACAACTTCCTAGCCCGTTGGATTCATGGTCTCTCATTTCCTTTCATGATCTCATAGCTTTTCTAGTGGGTTAGATAATGGAGTGTGTTTCATCCTCGGTATATGATTCACTTTAGCACTCATATATTGAGCTAGAGAGAACCAATTTTTACATTGTTTATTGTGCCAAGATTGTGATTTAGTTTCATATCAATCCAAATGCTCTATAAAAAATTTCAAATTTATCTTGAAACCTATTGAAATAATTTTTTAAAAAACTTACATTCACAATTCATTGTGGAAAACATGATACCTGATTTCACCTTTCTTAATTAGCATGCCAAATAGGGGGCATATAGTTACCTGCAGATTTCATTATTCTATTAGTAAGCTCTAGGCAGTTTATGGTTTTAAATTGACATGTGGTTTTGCAGATTGCGGTTCCTAAGATTATATTATAGGAATCCCACGCCATGGGCTTTTGAGATACCCTTTTCCTTAACTGATTTCTTGTACTATAGCTTGCATATGCATGTAGTGTCATATACCGCTAAAGTGGGGGCTAAATGTACTCTCATAAATTGTAAGCACCTAAGTGGTGTACAATTTTATGATTGTTTAAAACCTACCTTAGTGTTTTTTCATTAAAATTTTCATAATAAGACTTCATAATTACATTTAATGAACATTCAAATTTTAATATGGATCCTCTATCCCTTCAATATTTTTTCAAAATCAAGGTAGGCCCTTATTTCTAAGTGGGTGGTGCAGGAGCAGCTAGTTGATTTCATGCCTCCATGAGGCAATTTTGTAATTTTGGTTTTATTTTTGTGTCTTGTATGTAATAAGGTATTATTAGACCATTTTAGGTTATTAGGAATCTAGCTTGGGTCATTTAAGGTTAGGAAGTGCATTATGTCAAAAATTGTCAAAGTTGCTAAAGTTGTCAAGCAACTTTTTCTTACTAATGTTGTTATACACACATAAATTGTTCTTGGTTACTTTGAAATTAAAATGAAATTTATAACCATTTGTATGTGATTATATATGACTTGGTAAGTTGATCCCAAGGTTGGTCTTTGTAAATTTGAAGAAATTGCAATAAAGATATCACTATTTTCTTGAATTTTGTAGTGTTTCTTGTTGTTTATGATCATTGTACAGATCTATACAGTTCATTTATGATCTAAATTTTATTGTGATGGATGTATTACTGAATCCAATTTCTATTGGTTCTAGTCTCATTGATTTTTGTTAATATTCAAGAGCATTTTAGAGCCATTTTATTGAAAATAGTTTGAAACCCTCATCTAGGGTGTGCATTGGCATAAAATAATGGTTTCCTTCCCATTACACTATTGAATAGGATAAAAATGTGATATAATAGATGAAGATACGTGGATATATTTTTTTTTTTTTCAAGAGTAGGGAAGGGAGTTTGATGTCAATTTGTTGATGCACTAATCAGGAAAACACTATGCTTTTGACATAAAAAGTTGCTTATGAGTCAGAATTTGTAAGAAAGTCATTGGGTAATGGTTTGTAAGGGTTGGAAATGTGTAGGAAGAATATTTTTTACATTTATAATCCATTTTCATGGAGGTCTGAGCTTGGGGTTTTGAAAACCTAGTTGTGAGTCATTCAAGTAAGCCAAATTAGGCCTATTCCCAAAGAGCATAGTCAAATTTTGAGCCCTTCACTCCAAAGGAACCCATGCCAATTTAGATTAATGTTACAAAATGGCTAAATGGGTATCTAAAAGTATTTTTATTTTTTTTAAATGAATCATATAATGAAATTTTTGTTTGAAAAACTCATTTGTTGCTCCTTTTTAGCCTAATGAGCAGAGTAACAATCAACTTTCTGAGTGTTCTGTACAAATAAACTTACCTTGATTTTTGGATATGTTAAATTAGGTACAAATAGGCATTTGAAAATATTTTCACATTTTTTTATATCATATCTTTAGTAAAAATTTTGAAGAGAAAACCAGTTAGGAAGTACTACAAGGAAAATTGGGCCTAATGAGTGAAAACCCACTTTTTGAATGTTTAGATATTGAAAGTTTGCTTGTTTGAAGATTTTTTGGAGTTTACCACCCATTCTTTAAATTATTTTTCTGCTCTATTTTTCCTTCAATTAAATAATTCATTTCACCTCCTAGACCCTACGTTGTACCATTTGTGGCCTTAGTGTTTTATCCTAACCTCAAAACTAGTTGTCAGATAAAATCCCGCATCTCCTAATGTTGTGGGATGCACAATCCAAATTTGGGTCTGAAATGGGTGGTATGGGACATTATTTTCGTCCTATACCCAAGTATGGGACATTATTTTCATCCTATACCCCATGTTTTGAACCCAAATTAAAATTGGGTCCTTGACTCGATGATTTGGTGGTGGATTTTGATTTACAGTCGAATCTCTTGACTCTATCTCCCAATTTTGTATAGAAGCAACCCTCACAGTATATTTTGGAATGATGAAAGCATTTTCAAATTTGGGGCCCCAATTTGAAGATATCCCATGAAGTGAGGATTTGTGAATCAGGGCTACATCAGTCTTCTATCAAGCATTCAAGTATTCAATCATTTCAAGCATCCAAATGCTCAATAATTCAACATAATTTCAACATCATGGAGCCAAAAAGGGATTATGATGATGGCTTTAACTCTTCCTCTTTGGATTGGGTATGGTTTCTTGTTATTTTCAAGTCTACATACTTTTGCTTTAGATCTATGTTCATTTCATGCTTTCAATCATACATTGATTGCATTTTTATATTAAGGTTTACTCTATCATACTAGGGTAGATCTTAAAATTGCATTTATGCACTTTATTTTGGAATGACTACGGAAATTTGGGATTGAGAGGGGAGGGGTGAATCAGTACCACTTAAAACTTTATAAATGAAACTACCTATAAACCATATACTGTTGCTTACTGTTATCCGAGTTCAGAACTTTGAAATGAAAGTAATATAAAGCTTATAAAACATCACATCAAAATAATAAACAATATAACTCATAACTCCATGATTTTGTTAACGCCTAAATCCTTGGTTAGAAGACAAAAATGTGGTGGGGATGACACCCACAACCTTCACTAGCTACAGTATAAAGGGTGCTCAGTTAGAGCTTATAATGTTTATCCATTTTGATATCTTACCCAGTTAAGAGTATAAAAAGACTTGTTAGGTCTACCTAGTTAGAGGATTTTTAAAAAATCTACACTTAGAGATGTACCCTGTTAAAGGTTTTACAAATATAAGATTGGTTAAGATCTACCCAGGACTGGGATTTAAATCTCTCTATAAAATAATATCAATAACTCAATAATGTCTGTATAAATACATCAAAATGTAAATGATGTCCAGACTCTATTTGTTCTGATATGTGTTACCTCAATCTCAAATTTTAACACTACTCAGTTCTTCTCTGTTGTAGCTGAATTTATGCTCGGTGCTTTCTACTCTTCTCTTTGTTCTTCAAATAACTCCTTTAACTTTCTCAACAATAACAATAACTCTAAACAACTTTCTTCAACAATATAAGCCTTATCTATAGGTTTTTTGCTATGTGAATCATCTATTATATATAACAGTTTATGCCTCTTAATATTATTCGTTAGGTTGATGTGAATCATTCTTAACTATTAGATCTTCTTTTCCACTCGATGACAATGTCACTTTTACCTCGGTACTTGTTTTTTTTCTTGGTACTAGAATTTTTTATTTTTCCGCTTGATCTATGCCTTAGATCTTCACTCTGATTTATTTGAATCGTTGATCATGTAACAAACTATAACAAATGCTTTTAGTAATATAATTAATGTTGTGACAAAGCATTAAATGTGATTTGATCAACGTGTTTATGAGTACTTGATGTCTAACTCAGTTGAGTAACTCCTTCAAATCAATTATAAGAACTTCAATACTTGTTGATTATCCACTTGGTGTCCTTAATTGCATTCGGTGTAATGTAACAATTGGTAACTGTAGATGCTCGATACTCTATCTTTAACTCTTTGCGCTTATATCAACTTCTCTCTTATGTATGACTTCACCGACTGGCTTGGTGTGAATTACGAACTAGTCAAATATATGAATAACACCTTTCACCAACTGGTTCTTCTTGAATCTATGACTTTGACATAAACTAATGACAACAAAATATATCTTATAGAGATAACACTTTAACTTATATCAATTCAGGCATACTCTAGATTCACGTGCAATACACACTTTATCTTTATCGCATTTGGTTATCCATAAAGTTGGGAATCACCAAAATGGGGGGTTAATTAAGGTAAAACCCTATATAGCCACCCACACACACAAATATCTGATTTGTAGGTTCATAAGACTCTAGAATTAGCTTTTGGAGTTGTGGTACCATCCTCACACTAAGAAAGGTCATCTTCAATTTGTCTCAAAAAACAATCTTGGGGATAGGAAATTATTTTCATCATGTACCCAGGTATAGGGTGTTATTTTTTCACTATACCCTACAAAATCCAGTATAATTTTAGGTGCAAAAAAACATAGGTTTCAGGATCTTAAATATTTAGTTACATGTATTTTCGGGATTCTGATAGTTGGGAAATCATATTTGAATGGTCACTTCTCTTATTCTAATTTTAGATGCACTCAAATTTATCTCTATCCTTTTTTTGTTGGAATAAAGGAATGATGTGTAATGAGAGGGGAGGGCTGAATCAGTACCCTTAAAACTTTTTATCAATTAACCCTTAATCCTTTAGTAATCAATTCCTTGCATTACCGACCATAGATGCTATTCTACTTTTGTGCATGTAATATCAAATCATAAAATTAATTGCATGTAAACATTCATAGAAACATTCATGAAATGTAATGACACATGACACAAGATCTGGTAATGCAGAAAACCCATGTTAGAAGGTAAAAATTGCGATGGGGATGAAACCCACAAAGCTTCACTATCTGCAGAATGGAAGGTGTCAGTTAAGGCTTACAAGTTTGATCACTTCTGATGATCTTACCCTGTTAGGAGTAACATGTTTAGACTATTTAAGGTCTACTCTGTTAAGAGATTTAGCAACACTATTTAGTGTGCACTCGGTTAAGAGATTTACAAAAGGATTGTTAAATCCACCTTCTTAAAGGATTTCTTCTATTTCTACACTTGTTAGAATGCAGTCAAAAATAATTATTGACCTGATTGTATGCAATCTTGAATTGTTGAGTACATATCCTTTAAAGTTTATAATATGATCTATCACCTATAGTGATTGATTAATACCTTTGTTCTGCTCGGTAGCCTTGAATCTTGTTCTTTATAACTAATTTCATATTTTGGTGTCCTTTTGCATAAAACTCTGTATCTGATCCATAGATGTGCTCTTCGACTACAATCATCATCACACAATTTGTTCTAATTGATTACACATATATTTATATAATGAATTGACCTAAATAGGTTTCACACTTTTCAATGATAACTATATGATCAAAGGTTTACAACTTGACCTTGATCTCCTAGTTTGCATGTTTACAATCAGTTAGACTGATTAAAAGAATTACATTTTATTTGCTTGTCCCTCAAGAAATAGTTTTAAAGATAGATTTAAAGCTAAATATAAAACTTAAGTGTTTTATCTGACGTGCAACTTAGATCCACATTTCTCAGAATTAAAGTTGTCTCTCGGTAGAATGGCGCTCGGGTTTCTCTGTATTATTTCCTCGGTGATGTCCTTGTAGACATTCTACTTCTCGGTTCACTCTATAGCCTGACTGTTGGTGTTCACTGTGAACTTGTCTGTTGGTTTACACTATTAGCTACTCTGTCGGGTTAGACTATAATCTTGTCTTTCGATGATCATGTTACCGATGGTTCAAAAACTATTTCCTTTGTATACTAATGACAAAATATGATCATCAATCTCCCCCTTTGACATTAGTATAAAAAATGATATGTGCAAAACTAAAATGTTTAGTTTATACACCATGTGTTTACCTTGTCAATATGACTACCCCTATGTGCATGCCTCGGTATAGTATATGTACATGTATATACACTTGCCTTTATACATATATTTCCCCCTTTTACCTTATCACACCAAATCATTTTCCCTTTTATCATATGCATTCCTCCTTTTTTATAATAATGACAAAGGTGTCATAATTACAATTTGTCAAAAATGTGGGAATGTGATTTTTGAATGTCCTCTATTTGCTTTTCCCATTGTTCTTTGAGGTGCTCAAGGGTCATGATTTCCAAGGTGATTCTTGCATGCATATCATATATGCTTTTTGTTACATACATTTCTGGGGTGGAAATCAATTATCTTTCCGAAGTCATATGTTGTTATAGTAATGTGAGATTTGGTAGTAGTAGAGCCTGGAGCTCGGTTACCTCATCTATGAATTTGGATTCTTCATCTATAATCTCAAGTCTCAACCTTTTTGCTTCCATAATCTTGTCATAATGCAACTTAAATGCATTGTCATTGGTTGTGAGACCTTGTGCACTAGCATTAAGATCTGCATCTATCTTTGCAATCTTTTCACTACTCTCCTTAGTGAATTGCTCTATGGTGCATAATTTTTGAACTAAGGTTATAATTTCTGAAATAATTGGTTCCAATGTATTGACTAGTTCAGATAGCTTTACCTTGTTATTTTCCACTTATTAGTTGATTTTATTTGTTAGCTTGTATTGGTACTTCTGCTCTACATGTTCTTCTATTGCCTTCTGTACATCTACATTATGTGATGTGATGGCCTCGGTAAGAACTGCTAATTTATTAATTATAGGAGTATTTTGATCAATGTATGTATCATGTAATATATACAATAGTATATCCTTTGTAGTTTCTAGTACCTATGTGTCCTTGGTCTCCTTTTTTTATCTAATCTTGTATAGATTTCATTTTACAAAGTTTTGCATACTTTGTAAGTGACTCTGGATCCAATGTCCTAGGATCATAGTCAGGTATTTCAATGATCTCATCCAAGGTGACTGGATTTTTATTCTTCTTCTTCTTCTTCTTCTTCTTCTTTGCAATTGTGGTGGAGGTAGTAGTATGTAGTACCATAGCAATATCCTTTTCTTGGTCGGATGTACTTGGTGAAGGCTTTGGGGGTGTTGTGCCTTTTACCTGCTGCTCAGTATTTACCTGCTGGTTGGTAGTGGATGTCTCCATATCAACCTTAGCTTTATCTACACCTTCTCCTTTGGTATCCTTTAGTGTGACATCACCTTTTTCTTCACTTGCATCTTTCTGATCTCCATATGTTACTTTATGTTCATCATTTGTGCTTTTATGTTCCTCTTCACCCTTATCCTCAGGTATACTTGCATCATGCTCCGATGTTGTATCTTTTTTTTTCTATCATTATATTGATAGCTTGTATCAATAATGGCATTTATCCTTGTATATTAACTTGTGCATCATTCATTATTGTGTCTTTTTCCTTAGTTTTATCGGTGGCAATAGTGACATCTTTATCTACCTTTACCTCATCAATAGGATCACCAATGATATCTATTATGGTCACATCTTGGATTGTGACATTTGTTGTGTCTCCTAATGACTGCAAAATCTGAGGTACATCATCCATGTCCTTGTTTGCCTATATTGTCAATTCAACTAGATTGATGTCCTCGGTGTCATTTATGAAGATGTGTTCAGGGCTCGGTGTGGCCTCTTTATCTCCATTGTGAGGTGTTTTGGTAATGGCTATTACCTTCTCAGGGCTTGTATCCTTTGTAGGTGTATTGAGTATTTTTCTCCAAGTATCATCACTTTCTTTGTCAAGATCTATTAAGCTTCCTTGTAGTACTTTGTAGGCTCTCAATTTTTCTAAGAACTTCTTTGAATGCATCTTCATCATTTCATCAATTTCTTCCATCTTTGACTCGGGTGGCATAATTGAAACTAGGGATCTTTCCCATATTTTTCTTTCAAAATTCAGTACAAATGTCCACCTTGTTGATAACCTGTCTAGAAGTTCTTTTGGCATCATCTTATCAAACTATATAGGTATATATTTGAATACACACATTGTCTTGATGATGGCTTCTTCTGTCTTATTTTGATCCTCGGGTTTTAGAGTTAGCCATTGTCTAATCTTAGGATCAGATATTCTACCTGACTTGATGATTGATGCGGCAATCTCATCAATTGTGGTAGGAAATTTTTTCTTTTTAGGTTGTTCATCTTGTTTAGTGTCTTCATTATCTTCCTTGCTTCAAATTAATCTCCTTCTCCTCTTTGGTTCTGATGTTTTCCCGATCTGAGGCTTTCTTTTATAAGTCCTCACTTGTCCTTTCTTAACTGGTGATGAGCTTGCATCTTTTGTTTTTTGACTCCTTGTTCTTGATGCAACAGTTGTCCTTGGTTTATTTGGGGGTGGTGCATCAAAATTTGTTGACTCGGAGTCACTCACTTGTTCACCTTCACTGATGGGTGACTGTCCCTCAGTGTCATCTTTTTGTTTAGTTTCTTCTTCATTAACCGACAACTTCTTTTCAAGTGTCTTTACCCTTTTGGTCTTATTTCTATCTATCTTTTTAACAACTAATCCTATTTTTATTCTGGCCTTAGCTTCTTCATAGGTGCAAAACCTTGGTAATGATTCATCTGCTGGTTCATTCAATAATGTTTCAATAGCATTTGTGTCTTGATCTATGTTTATCTCATAGTTAAGTGGTGCTAACCATGTTGTCCTCGGTACAACTGGTTTGATCAAAGTTGTATCGGTGTCCACCATGAAACAAATATCATCTTTATATTGATCCACCAGTTTTTTTTGTGTCCTCATCCTTTTCTACATTCTATCCTTGAATCTGGTAAAATATTCATCCATGACTGATGTAAAGTCATCCCCTAGTGACTTAATGAATTCACTAATTTGTATTTTCACTGGTTGGGTAGTGTCCCAATTGACATTATCGAGAGATGGGAAGAAGTCTTGAAAGTAGAAGAATATACACATGAGGAGTGAACTAAACTTACATGAATTAGATTTTACTGATCTAATGGTCCTCATGTTCTCCTCTAGTTGCTTCAATAGAAGCTCACATAGATCCAGTTGTAGACCCTTCTTTACAATCTTGTGAGCAGTGTCTACTACTCCGCATGCAATGCTATTCAGTCTGCTGGCTTGGAATACCTTGTATTCCAGCACACATGCACCAAATTTCAGTTCTGGATCAGTGATTGATTTTACCTTTAAACCCCTTCCATCCCATACTACACCTATCATCTTTTCTATATCGGGTCGAGGAGGATGTTTGAGTGCTTTTTTCTTGTTAGTTACTGGATAACCGGTCACTACGTGTATTACATCCTTGGTAATCAGTTTTGGCTTGTCCAGCCACATCTTTTGGTCATGTACCCAGCTAAGAACTATCTAGATCCACTCAGTCTTGAATTCCTTTGGGAACATTAGGGAATTTGTTAGCCCTTTCACCTCGATGTGTTTATGTTAATCCTTGATGTTTTTGTCTGTGCAAAGCTTCTTTTAAGCTTCCTCAACTTCCAGATCTCTAATTTCTGCAACTTTACAGTGGATATACGCTTGGACATCCTCGACTAGTAAAACCCTAGGTGGTGTGTGCTAAAATGTTGACACACTTCTATGAATTATTCCATCCAAGGTTTCTCAAGAATGAGGCCTCAAATATTGATCCATAGCTCTCTAGTCATGGAGTGCAAAGGTTTGAAATGAAGGCCCTCATATTGTCCTAGTTAGTGCCTATGCAAGTACACCATGAAATGAGAGATTCAAATGCATGAAAATAAGATCTATTCTATATGATAACAATACATAAGAGGAAATTAATCTAAATGATAACAATGCAAGATTAATCTATGAAAGGAAATATGCAAATCTAATCTATGAAAATAAACATGAATCTAATCTACATGAATAGCCATGGATGCAAGAAGAGAGAAGTTGCAATATCCAAGCTTGAGTGCTCAAATCCTCCTCCAAAATTGCTCTCCAAACCTGCAGCATAACAATACTATGAAAAAGATGATTGATGATTATTGATGATTTGATTGATAATTGATGATTGATTATTGATTCATTATTAAATGAGAATGAGAGGTTTCTTTATATAGAAAAGTGAACGGTTGAGATTAAGAGGCAAAAAAAATTGATCAATGGTTGAGATTAAGAGGCAAAAACCCACCACTTAGGAAGATGTGAAGAAAAAGAGATTTTATTTACTTTTTCATTTAATTTATTTCTTTTTTCAACAAATAAAGTGCTTTAAGTGGGGATTTTTATTTATTTAATTAAAAGAGAGGTTTTCTTTCAATTAAATAAATTAGAAG
>MU223167.1:984363-996629 GCA_018584345.1 Thuja plicata | reverse complement strand
TGCATTGAACCATGTGAAAAATAAGTGCAAGCTAATCATTAAATACCCTTTTTTTTAATTTTGATTTTTGACCTAGTCAACAAGATCTGATTTGTTTGCTATTAATTCAGATCCCAAACCCTAAATATAGAAAATAGACCCCTATTAAAAAATAGACAAATTTCCAAAAATGTCAGAATTTTAAAAATATCTTTTCATTTGTGTCCTAGGGAGCCATTTTCCCAAAATAGATCAGTTTTCATAAATTGACCAAATGAGCTATAATATTGCATCAAAATTTAAAAATCAAAGAATGGACCCCCTGTAGAATTTAAAGACCTTTTCAAAAATGTAAAAATTTCCAAAAAATTTGCTGATTTGCGCCAAAAATTAAGGTTTTATGAAAAATAAAGAAAAAATTATAAAAAATTTAAAATACCTCAAAAAATTTTGAATTTTTTACTAGAGCTTCTCTGATATGTCGCCAACCTAAAAATAAAATTTCAGATCAAAACTACAAGCCGTTTGGGAGATATGATCAAATCTTTAAAAATCTAGGGTTTTCATCTCCAAGCAAATCTGCACAAGGGTTAGGCTTGAAAAACTTCAATAAAATAACCATGTAAAGATTAGAAAATCTAAAAATCTGATAAAATGAAGGAAAATTAGGAGCATCATGCCCCAAGGTGGGTGCCAAAAATGTGTGCTAAAATGTTGACACACTTCTATGAATCATTCCATCCAAGGTTGCTCAAGAATGAGGCCTCAAATATCGATCCATAGCTCTCTAGTCATGGAGTGCAAAGGTTTGAAATGGAAGCCTTCAGATTGACCTAGTTAGTGCCTATGCAAGTACACCATGAAATGAGAGATTCAAATGCATGAAAATAAGATCTATTCTATATGATAACAATGCATAAGAGGAAATTAATCTAAATGATAACAATGCAAGATTAATCTATGAAAGGAAATATGCAAATCTAATCTATGAAAATAAACATGAATCTAATCTACATGAATAGCCATAGATGCAAGAAGAGAGAAGTTGCAATATCCAAGCTTGAGTGCTCAAATCCTCCTCCAAAATTGCTCTCTAAACCTGCAGCATAACAATACTATGAAAAAGATGATTGATGATTATTGATGATTTGATTGATGATTGATTGATTGATTCATTATTAAATGAAAATGAGAGGTTTCCTTATATAGAAAAGTGAACGGCTGAGATTAAGAGGCAAAAAGAATTGATCAATGGTTGAGATTAAGAGGCAAAAACCCACCACTTAGGAAGATGTGAAGAAAAATGGATTTTATTTATTTTTTCATTTAATTTATTTCCTTTTTCAACAAATAAAGTGTTTTAAGTGGGGATTTTTATTTATTTAATTAAAAAAGAGGTTTTCTTTCAATTAAATAAATTAGAAGAATTTTATTTAACTAAATGGGAGGAATTTAATTTAATTAAATAAGATGAATTTAATTAAATTGAAAGAGAGAAATTTAATTTAATTAAATAAGATGAATTTTATTTAATTAAAAGGGAGATTAAATCTTTTAATTAAATAAAAATGATCAAACCTTAGGAAGTATTGAAATAATTGAATAAATTACAATTTGATCAAGGAAACTGATTTGAATTAAAAATGTGTTCCAAAGCATTGATTCAGAAATTTGATAAAATGATAAAATGGTAAATGGGGCCCATAGTCTAGGTGACCATTTTAGGGTGCATACAGGTGGTATGCTTGAGAATGCTCCAGCATCATTGGGTTGTGAAGCTACCTCTAGACAGAATTTTGTACTTAGGCTCTTCACATGTTGAGTTCTTGACCAAATTTACTTTCTTATCCCTCGCATTCTTGATCTTAGAAACATGAGATGTGGTTGCCATTATTTTTGGAAATTAGGGATTTTTTCGCAAATAAACTGTGAGCTTGGTGAGTCTTTGTTACTCACTTGATCTATTGTAGATGTTGTGAATCTTTCTGAATACCGTGAATAAGCTTGTGAGTCACTCTACAATTTGGTCGTTGCTCTTCACTCTTCTCTTCGCTCTTACTCACTTTGTGAACAAATGAGCTTTTCATCGCATTTTTATAGACGATGCCCTTAGTGGTGTAATAAATGCTTTACCTACTTCTCAATATTCAAAGACGGAGTTGCTCAGGTAACATACCAACTTCTTTCTTGGTGAGAGTGTGATGTTCGGGGTAAGTGTTAATTCAATTGACCTTTCACATGTTTACTGACAGAGCTCAATATGTAGCGAAGACTACATTTTATTTTTACATGATTACCGATGGTGCTTGATTTACATTAACAACTTAGCTTTTATATGTTCACCGACCATTCTTGGTATGCTTTGACCGATGAGATTGTATTCACAAATTCATAACAAGTAATACCATATTCCATCTTTATTCATGTTAGTTTGGCATTTTATCAATGTATAATGGAATTGATGTAAAATATAACTTGGTATAGTGCAGTTCCATACTTACTTGTTCTACTTAGGTGGGGGTGGTGATATCACTAGATCCATTTGATAAGGTGTCACCAGTTGTATTTCTTGGTCCAACATCATCAGTGTTTGTAGCTTTCCTCCACATTTGTTTCTCATTTTTCTGATGTCTTCAATGGTATTGACATTGGAAAAAGTGCTTGTCTCTATCACTCGATCTTTGTAGTCCTTGTTTAGATGACCGACCCTATGACAGTGTAAGCATGCCATTCCAAGGTTAGTCCAGCTTCTAGACTTTCTCATCCATTTTCTCATGCATTTTGCATCTATGTGTCCATATCTACCACATGTTGTTCAATTTGTCCATGTGTTATAATCCCAAACATATAAGTTACCGACTCTTTTCGATTGATAAGAATGTTCTTGTTCTTTTGGCTTCCATGCTTCCTTTTTCTTCTTCCTACATTCAAGAGATGTGTGCCCATGCATTTTTCAAGTAGGACAATATTTTTCCATGTAGATTTACTTCTTTGGTTGTTTTACCTTAGATCTTCATTCATGTGCTTTGTGTCCTTTCTTGTTACAATTATAACAATTTCCTATGAATGTAGATGTGGATTTAGGAATACCTCTAGCTTTTCTCCTGCAAACATTTGATGTGTGGCATGGTTTTCCATAGTGATTGCATGACTACTTCCTTGGTCTTGGATTTGTGTAGACATCTTTTTGATCAGATTGGTATGATGACTCTCCGTGCTTGGTATACCCTAGACCAGTATTGTTGTTGACTCTTCTTTGTTCATCCAGAAAATCATCCATTCTTTTTGTGCTTTGTTTAGCTCTCTTAATCATATCATTGTGTTTTTGTTGAATCCTTACTTCATGCTTCAGTATTTCATTTTCTTCTCTTAGCTCACCAATAGCTTCCAATTTCCCATTGAGTTCTATGTTCACTCGGTTTGCCTCCTGACTCATAAGAACAATTTAATTGGTAATATCATGATGATGTTTAGTAAGTATTTGTATCTCTGTCTCTCTTTCTTTTAGCTTTTCAATGATCTTCCTCCTGTCATCAATAGCTAGTGTTCTTTCTTTCTTAGCTTGTCTAGCATTATTCATTACATCAATCATCCTTACCATATGTGTCTCTTGACTGATTTGCGGTACCTTTACTTGCTCTATTAGATGTTGATTGATTTCATTTAGGTTTGTAATGCTTCCTTCAGATGTGTCTGATGTATTTCTAGATGTAAATCCTGATGACTCAAATAAATAAGGCATCTCTTGTTCATGATAGTCTGTTTCATTACAGCGAGATGCCATAACCTTTCTTTCACCCATTAGCTCTCTCATCTTGATTATATCTTCTTTGTATTGCTCATAGAAAATTTGTATCTACAACTTCTGATTCTCAATTTTTTTGTCTAGCTTATACCTTTCCATTGCATGATCTTTTCTCTCAAGTGATTTAAACTTTTCCAAATAAGCGATCTAGCTCTGATACCAATTGTTGGAATAATGGAATGGTGTGTACTGAGAGGCGAGGGGTGAATCAGTACCCTTAATTTTTTTTATCAATTAACCCTTAATCCTTTAGTAATCAATTGCTTTCATTACGGACCATAGATGTTATTCTATCTTTGTGCATTTAATATCAAATCATAAACTTAATTGTATGTAAACATTCATAGAAAAATTCATGAAATGTAATGACACGTGACACAAGATTTGCTAACATAGAAAACCCTTGTTAGAAGGTAAAAACTGTAGTGGAGATGAAACCCACAAAGCTTCACTATCTGTAGAATGGAAGGTGTCAGTTAAGGCCTACACGTTTGATCACTTTTGATAATCTTACCCTGTTAGGAGTAACATGTTTAGACTGGTTAAGGTCTACTCTGTTAATATATTTAGCAACATTGTTTAGTGTGCACTCGATTAAGAGATTTACAAAAGGATTCTTAAATCGACCTTCTTAAATGATTTCTTCCATTTGCTACACTTGTTAGAATGCAGTCAAAAATAATTATTGACCTGATTGTATGCAATCTTGAATTGCTGAGTACATATCCTTTAAAGTTTACAATATGATGTATCACCTATAGTGATTGATTAATACCTCTGTTCTTCTTGGTAGCCTTGCATCTTGTTCTTTATAACTGATTTCATCTTTTCCTTTCCTTCTGCATAAAACTTTGTATCTGATCCATAGATGTGCTCTTCGGCTACAATCATCATCACACACTTTGTTCTGATTGATTACACATCTATTTATACAATGAATTGACCTAAATAGGTTTCACATTTTTCAATGATAACTCTATGATCAAAGGTTTACAACTTGACCTTGACCTCCTAGTTTGCATATTTACAATTAGTTAGACTAATTAAAATAATTACATTTGCTTTTCTTGTCCCTCAAGAAATGGTTTTAAAGATAAGCTTTATAGCTAAATATAAAAATTAAGTGTTTTATCTGACGTGTAACTCAGATCCACATTTCTTAGAATTAAAGTTGTCTCTCGGTAGACTGGTGCTCAGTTTTCTCTGTAGTCTTTCCTCGGTGATGTCCTTGTAGACATTCTACTTCTCGGTTTTCTCTGAGACTGACTGTAGGTGTTCACTATGAACTTGTCTGTTAGTTTACATTGTTAACGGCTCTGTCGGGTTACACTATAATCCTGTCTTTTGGTGATCATGTTACCGACGGTTCAAAAATGGTTTCCTTTGTATACTAATGAAAATATATGATCATCATTTTTACATCTATTTTTTAGAATAATCAAATTATATCTTGTTGTGATTAGTCATTTACATATCAATATTGTCTATCCCCTTCTCAAATCTAGGTAGCAAAGGAATAGAAACCCCAAAAGCATAAATCTTGTATTAACATCCCTCCCACTATGTGATGTTGATATGATTCATCTTGAGGTGGTTTTGTATTCCAATGTGTTATGAATTCAGCAATCTCCTCTTTTTATTGCTCACCATTTCATAAGGAAACACATACAAAAGGAGATAAACAACACATAAATAATTAAACACAATAAAAACAAGATATACATGAGGAAAACCTTTTTGAGAGAAGAATCACACATATTAAAAGCATTGTAATTTATATTACTAAAACAATAGTTACAATATTAATAGTACATTACTTCAACACCCAATTCTTCAACAAGCAAAAGTCTAAAATCTAGATTTATTATGACAACATAGCACTTCACCTGCAAAATATAACATACATAATAATATTCAAGACCACCTTATATATAGAAATGTAAAAAAAGAGGAAGCTTCTAGATGAAGATAGAAGAGGGGGTCATTCAAATCCCTTGGCATACTTTTTCAACAACTTGCAAGCATGCAAATGACATAAATACATCACCAAATAACTCCTCATCCAAACCTTTTAAGTTGGACAATCAAACTTTTCCATATCAAGGTATGATAGGTGCTCTTACACCTCTTATAACTATCATAAAAATAATAATGAATGAAAACTCTTACAATTGTAAGAACAACACTTCTAAAAAATGGAGATCAGGCAAGATAGATTTGCTCAACACCCTAAGAATTGTACATTATGTAATATTATAGAAAGGATTATGAAACCCTATATATAAACCCTAGAGAAAGATTAAATCAACTAATGACAAGTGTCCACATGTCATATTCAATGAGACACATTTCCATACTTCAGGAGTACTTAATAACTGGATATGATCTAGTAAGAGATTTCCCAATGAAATGATAGGTGCATTTCCCGTGTCTAGTGGCTTTTTGTTGGGCCTTACACTCACACCCCCATTATTTATCTTTCCCTCATGATTCTCCCTATTTATCTTTTCTACCTTGTTTTTCCTTTTCCCTTTCTATTTGTTTCTTCTTTGTCCTTTTTCTTTTATCACTTTCATTGATTGAGGATATTGTGTTTGACATTAAAAAATTTGGTCTAATACTTGATGACTTCCGCTTCTTTTTTTTTACCTCACGATCAAATTCATCAAAGTTTTTGGTATGGTCATTCTAAAGGCCAAAACCTTAATGATGACAACATTTAGTAGCCTCAAATCTTAAGCCTAACAATGCTTGACAAGGTATAAAAGGTATGCAATACATGCACTAATGACACTTTAATTGTATAGTTCAATGTACTTTAAAAGACTAATTTCATTGTTTGAGTACCATTTGAACATTTTTTTCTGTGTTCAAAGTGATTTTCTCCATAAATCTTTTCTCTCAACCTCTTTGTTCAATTCTTTCTCACACATCTTGGGTAGTCAATATTTTCTCATTCCTTCATGGGATCAAGACCCTTTCCTTTTTTCATGCTATATTTTTGCAAGTTTTTTTTTTTCTTGTGGTCTTCCCTTGTTGGAGAATCAAAGTTTGAGAGATCTTAGATTTATTGGTGATTTCATATTTTTGTTTCTTTTCCTTCCTATTTTATTTGCATTTTGTCTTTTGATTTAACCTTGGGGTTCCATGTTGCCCTTATTCTTTGTTTTTGGCATTTTCTTTGTGTTCCCTTTTTTTTTTTTATTAAGGTGAATACAGGTTTTGAATGGAACCTGAAACCATTTATATTTTAGACCAAAAGATAAACAAAAAAAACCCTTACAAACATCGAAATCTTGTTATACAATGAGAAGAAGGACCCCAACCAACCCCAAAAAACCAAAGAAAGACACAAAAATAAGCCAAAAAATAGTTACCAGCACAACTTCCAGGCTAACTACCAACACAAAATAGAAAGAGAACCTACTTAATACTATCAAAGGCTTTCTAAACCTCTTTCTTCATATCTTCCATCATATCAATGGAGTCTTTAAGGGCTTTTAGCTCCTTAGGTATCTCTAGAATTTTCCTTTTGAGGCCGCTTCTTGTCCTGGTTCCCGGGCTCGAACTCCCAACTTTGTCTTCCATTGTGATAGTGGTATTCTCCAGCATGCTTCTCTCCAGATAAGCATACAAAGCCTTAAGATTAAGTACAGAGACTTTAAGCCCCTCATTGCTATGCTTTATAATGATACTTATCATATGCCCATTATGACTAATTTTTTTCTTTTATATCTGTCAGATTCTCCTCCACTAGAGCAGTGATTCTGGCCGTTATCTCTTCATTCATGTTATTATTATTTACTTTCATCAAAAGGTCCTTTACCAGCTTTTCCAACTTATTTTTAAAGGGCTCCATGGCTTATTCCATCTCCTTCAAGTGCTGCTTCATTTCATTCATATCTTTGTTGAGCCACTTCTCCATATTAGCGTCATGGTCCTCATTACTCTTAGGGATTCTATCATCAATGTCAAACTGGACATTAGTTTGGTAGCCTGAATCCTTTCTCTATTTTTTTCTTTTTTCTTTCACCAGCTGTAAGATTAGGTTGCTCATTCAACTCCTCCTTGTCTTTTCCCTCATCCTCTTCTTCTTATTTTTCCTCCTCTTGATTTTCTTCTTCATTTACCCTATTCTCCTCTTCCTCATTCACAAGATTGTGTTCCCTTTTGTTTCCTATGTGTATTGCATGAAAATATTCTAACAATGAGAATAAGTCATAAAATAAACATATTCAAACGTGAAAATGCAAACCTCAAAATGATATAATAATATGTATGCAAATGTGAGAAAATAGAATAAGTAACAAACTTAACCTAGTGAACACAAGAACATGCAAACCTTAAAGTGTTGATGATATTGTTGATGAAGAAATTTAGTTTCTCATTAGTTGAGAAACATAACAATTCATATGAAGATGTGATGAAGATTGAGAGAAGAGGCCCCTATTCATAGACTTTTCATGAGAAATCAAGGACCAAGATTGAATGATGAATGGACAATGATGATTGCTTCAAGGAGAAGGCATGGATTGAAGGCTTCTCCTTGTGACACTTGTCAAAAGGAGAAGGTATGTGTAAGGGCTAAGTATGCTCATACATGTTTGAGAAAACATTGGGAAGAAGATGAAAATGAAATATGGGGGACAAATGTGTAAGATTAGGGTGGCTCAAGGTGACCGCAAGAGACAAGTGGAAGAGTAGGGTGGCCCAAGGTGGCCACACATGTGATAGAAAAAATTAAATTATGAAAAATGTTAATGGGTGTAGGAATTAGGATATTAGGCTAATTAATCAAAGATTAATTGGTGGGAAAAATTTAGGGGGAAATATAAGTATTAGGCTAGGGGGTTAGTTTAATTAATTTAGGATAAATTAAAATTTAGAAGGAATAGGCTAATATTAAATAAATATAAATTTATTAAATTAGAGGCGAGGATAGGGGTGGATGCTAAATTTAATTAAATAAACATAAATTTATTTAATTAAGGGTAAGGTAAAGGTTGAGGATTATTATTAAATAAATAAATAAATAATATTTATTTAATTAGATAGAATTTAGGTAAGTTCAATTGTATTCATGTGTGGATGCATTTAGGTGTCAACACTATGTTTTCTCTATTTTAATTTTGTGCCCTTTGTCGAATCTTGTCTTTCCTCAACAAGTCAATCAAGATTTTTTGTGATGTCATTATGATGCCTTGATTGAGCCTTAGGTGTGTCAATTTTGACTTGAAGATTTCTGCAAGCATGAGTTAAGTCCTATCTTTGACACCCAAAAGGGCCATTTTCAAAATTTCCTTAAATTAATTAAGTCTTTTCAAGGCACTTGTTTAGCTTTTACCTTAAGAGCCTTTATTGACTTTGTTAATGGGGTAAAGTTGTTGGAATAATAGGATCACTAAGAGAGGGGGGGGTGAATCTGTGATCTATCACTACAATATTTGGGTTCAAATTCTTATGCCAATTTGCAACGGCGCTACCATTTGTGTGTGATTTTTATTTTTTTTCCAAGTGCCCCCGATGCTATCATAATAGTGACGATACCGTCATAATTGTGACACTCTCTTGATTATAAAAAAAAAAAAGAAAGGCTCATTTGTGATCGAGCTATGGCATGTGAGCGGAAGAGCACCCTAATGATGAGCTTGGTTTTTCCCGGTAACACAACCATGCTCAGCTGCTTGCCGAGGATATGTTGCCCATGATTTAGTTCATCGCAAGGTGAGTAAAAATATCCAACACCCATTTTATTTTGCAAATCCGCAGTAATAAGAAACCATTTGATTTTCTTCTATTGTTTTGTATTAGGCATTGTGATTGAGTTGTGGCATGTGAGTGAAAGAGGGCCCAAATGGTGAGCTTGGTTTTTCCTGATAACACAACCACTCAGCTGCTTGCCGAGGATATGTCGCCCATGATTTAGTTCATCGCAAGGTGAGTAAAAATCTCCAACACCCATTTGATTTTGCAAATCCACAGTTATAAGAAACCATTTGATTTTCTTCTATTGTTCTATATTAGGCATCTCTGTATGTATATTATTAATATCATACCCATTGTGTCTACATATAAACATACATTTGGCTTCATAAAAGTGAGCGCATATATGCACAAGATATAGGCATGAGTGACAATTATCCTATCCCTCGAAGGATCATAAATCGGCTTGCCCTTGTGGATGCCATGAATCCCTCGAATATCCCTCTGAGCATTTATAAATCCCTTTGCTTCACGCTGGCCATGGGATCCCGTATCCTCATCAACAAATAATGTATCTCTAGGAGCCCCTTGAAGCCCTAGATATTCATTCCCTTGTTTGGATAAACCCTGGTGATTTGTAGTTGGATTGAAGGAAAACCCATTACCAAGGATGTTATTGGGAAAATATCAAACAAATACAATGTTTTAACAACTCTTAAATACATTTGAGGTGGGACAGTGCACAATTATTCTATCGTTTTAAATAAAAAAGGTTGTGAGGGCCGCTGAATGAATTTTATTTAAATAGAAAAGATAGAATACAAAGAAGATTATGCAAGAAAATAGTAGCAAGTTCTCTACTTATTGCCTTCACACCAACATATTTCCCTCATAAATTTCTCTTAAAGATAAATAGTTTAAACTCTTTCTCAGCTAGTTTGAATTGTGTGTTTTGAAAATGTTAATATGTGATGCATAGCTCATGCCAAAGGAGCTCTAGTTTAAGTTATTGGATTTTGCATTCTAAGTACACAAAACAAAGCTCTAGCTTTATTTTTTTCCAATTTATATGTCTTAAATTAAACTATGTAAATCAAGCAATGAGTTCTATATTTAGAACTTTAGTTTAGCGGACTCGATTTATGCATGAAAAATAAATTCTATCTTAAATGTTTACTCTTTGAGGCTGTGATCCTTATATAAATAGTTATCCTCGGTGATAGATATATAAGTCCGTTAGTAATATTTCATTGAGGCAGAATTTAAAGAGACGAGATATGTGCTAGTTTAATTGGTTGGTTTAGAATCACATGTGTAGATGCATTGGCAATATCAGGTGTGGAATCTAGAATTGTAGATCCTATTTAAAACTAGCAATCACACCTTAGGGTGCAATAAGTACATCGAAGAGATATTGAAGGTCAATTAGGGAAAAGAAGTAGGTGTATGTTTTTTGCATACAATATCATAATCAAAACTGTAAACACAACCCTAACCCTAATCATGACATAAACCTAAACCGTTATCTTAACCCTAACCAGAATTTTAAAAGCCACAACTTTAACCATAACCACTCATAGATATACAAAATAAGAAGAAAAAACTTTCCAAACACATGAAAACATTGTAAAGACATTTTTTCCCATTGCTATATTTATTTATTTTTTATCTACATAATTCGTATGGCATATGGATAATTGGGACTAACTATTAATATAGTTTGAGGTGGGAGATTGGGTCATAGTCCATCTAAACAAGGCTATAATTCAAAAAGGAGTGCCAAGTAAGATACAAATGAGAAGAATAGGTCCTTGTCAAATACTGGCTAAATATGGAAGCAATGTCTATAAGGTGGATCTACCTAGGCATATAACATTATCTCCTATTTTTAATGTAGTAGATCTGATCAAATACAGGGGTCCCCCTACAAAGGCAGGTAAAGGAGACTTTGATGTTATAGAGATGGTCACTAATTTGACATTACCTTCCCCACCTAAGCCTAAAGAAAAGAAGGTGTTATATTCAAGGGTTGTAAAGAAGACTAGACATGGTAATTACATGGAACATTTGATCAAGTGGACCAATATGCCTGAAGCATAAGATACTTGGGTAGTTGAAGGTGATTTTAAAATGTACACAAAGGTGAGACCCAAATTAACATTACATCTATAATTGTGAAGTATACATGAACCAAAAGAATGATGCCAAATGAGGCAACATGTCCAGATACATAGGAACATACCATAACTAAACATGTTGAGTATAAAAAATTAAATCTCACATATGAACCACCTATAACACTATAAAATATAATGTATGAGTAAAACCTATTCATTAATACTATAATCAATCATATCTTGTGGACACCAAGAATACTACATACTAATCTAACAAAGCATACAACTTGCTGGAGGACATTACATATACTAGAGAAACAAACCAAGTCACCATTCTGTAAATACTAAGAGGTAGTTGTATTGGATCAATAATTTGTGCACTTGAACATTTTTAAATAATTTTCATCAATCATCATCTCAGTCTTCTATGATTATAGCAGCTAGACATTAACATCATATTAGGGTTATTTAACATCAATGACATCACAAGGAAAAAAAGAAACTTCTGATCAACAAAAAACCAATAGAATTCTTTAGAATTGTTGGTCCTTCTAACTTATGTTCTTGCAACTCTTAATAATTAGACACTTGCTATCGATATAGGACTAGATTTAGTGGCCAACAAATGAGATTCAGTCAAAAGACTACAGTCTCTTTCTCTT
>MU223167.1:928881-952469 GCA_018584345.1 Thuja plicata | reverse complement strand
AATTTTATTTAATTAATTAAGCTTTAATTGATTAATTATCATTATTTAATTAATTAAACTCAATTTCCTATAGTTTAAATCCAAATATTTAAACTTACTAATTAAATTCTTCCAATTAAGTTAATTTTAATTAAATTAATTTAATTTCATCAAATAAAGCAATTCTTAATCAAAAAGAATTCAATTATCTCATATGTTGAAAACAATTAATAAATAAATGAATTAAATATTCATTTATCTTCAAAGAGATAACTCCAATCAGATCACATGGGTTACTCCACCCATCTCTCCAGTTCACATGGGTAACTTCACCCACCTCTTCAGTCCAAAAAGGTAACTCATAATTAGCTCCTCAGTTAACCAAACTCTATCTCCTTTTAACCAAATAAAGAGGTGGAGTTTACTGAGGATCTCTCCTATTCCTTTTGATCTCAACCGTTCATCTCCCTATCTCTGGGATTGATCTCAACCATCCATTTCATCACCAAATCCTATATAATAAACCCTTCATAACCATTTGAAGGATCCAGGATTTCAAGCTCTCGTGCGCCATTACTATGTCCGTTTGGTTCTAGCATTCAAGCCATCTTGCGATCACACACACTATTCAATTATCAAATTCTCGACGCTTCTCAAGTCATAGACGCTATCCCGCCAATACTGAGCATCAAGAACAACGTTTCGGAAGGAGTAGAGAGAAACAATAGAAGCTTCAAGCATCGAAGGGTTTGCATTTGTTTGTCTTCCTTTCTTTTGCTTGTACATTTTATAGCTCACGTTTCTGTTATTCATTTAGTAGTTATTGCATACTTGATTTGCATTCACTTGTGAACCTTTGCTACTAACCCCCGCCCTTGGAAAGCTGTGGGAATCCGGAGAGAGAGGTGTACAGTATTATTTTACAAAGATGTTGTATTCTTTCCTGAATATGTCTGGGTTGGAAACTGGGAGGAAAAGAAGCTTTGAATCACTCACAATGAATGGTATGCTTATTTCTAATTTTTATTTAATTATTTCATTTTAGGCACTTGATGTCTTTTCACAAATCCTACATGTACTTATCAGACAATCACAGTCTTCTAGTTTTTGGATGAACTAATTTGGTAATACCAATTGTTTTATATTTATTTAGCCAACCTCTAATGAAATTATCCCAAATAAAGCACATGAAATCATGGTTCCAAAATAAGTAAAACCACAATTACTAAAAATAGCAACACTAGGAGACTAAACTCTTAAAAAATCTAAAGTGACACTTAAAAAATACATGCGACGTCGAGCCGTCGGCAATTGCCGACGGCTCAATGTCACATGTATAGCAAATTTGTCGCATGTCTGTCGTAATTTTGACACTCATTCTGCGACACCTAGGTGTCATAATCACGATAGATAAAATGTAACGACAACATGATAAACATTATAGCCGGCTCGTATTGTGACACCTAGATGTCACTTTTTTCAGATGTGCGATGAATTTTCTATACATGCGATGTCACGCCGTCAGAAATTATCGACGACTCGACATCGCATGTATAGAAAATTCTTTGCACATCTAAAAAAGTGACAGATAAGATGCGACACCTACATGTCGTAATAGCGACAGATGAAATGCGATGCTTACGTGTCGTAATAGTGACATATAAGATGCGATGCCTACGTGTCATAATAGCGATATCTAAAATATGTAACGACAGCATGGTAACCATCATAGCCAGCTCATATTGTGATAGTTAGTACCATCGCAATAACGATAAACGGTACAACCGTCGTTAATTCTGACACCAAAACTGCAACACTGGTCTCTGTCGCTAGGCCGATAGGACAGTGTTGGAAAAGTGACGCATAGCCATCGAAAAGAGGTTTCAAATGTACTAGTGTATAATACAAGAAGTCCTTAACCATTTAAAACTATTTGCATGTGTAGCGTTTAAATTATTTGCACTTGTAGAAGATCACATGATAACATCAACAAAATTGAATGTGTTTGCAACAGATATAATAAATCATAAGCAATTAAGTACATGCACACATTTAACCACTTGACATAAAGTTTTATAGTGGAAAACTCGTAAGGGTAAAAAACTACTCTTCAAATTGTCTTTTATTGAGTCTTATAGGAAAATGTTTAGAGAACCCACTCTAGGAGCACCAACCCATTATAATTTAGAAGCACCCACTTCAAGGAGCACCAAACCCACACTTATTTAGAAGCACTGACTTCCTGGAGTACCAAACCCATACTAATTTATAAGCACCAACTTCCTAGAGCACAAACCCTTTAATTAACAGGATATAAATAGAAGTTTTAATCAGAGGGATACTAAGTTTCCGTACATAAAATTTGATACAAAAAAAACACTACAGAGATCTTTGTTGGCAAGTTGACTCCCAGGGAGTATATGGATTATTTTGTGTTGTCATTATGGCAACAAAGTCATATGAAGTTTTGACAGTAAACTATGAAGTGAAAATTAACTAAGTGTAGAAGCAGAACAAAAATAGTGACTTATAGTCGATCAGGGCATCAGCGCACGTGCGTACGATCACATCAGGTTATGCGCATTCAGAATTAAGCTCCATGGTGTGTTATTATGGTTAACCTATACACGCATGGTATGGAATTGACATATAGACAAGTTACAGAAAGAACAAGTACACCAGCAGTCCAGAATACAGAGTATGAAGCCGACTTCATTATTTTGATTAGTGTGTAATATTTTGTTATGTAAAGGCTAAGCACTTATTGTATTAAGTTTGTAAACATGTATTAAACAGTTTTGAAAACACGCTTAAGCCAATTTTTTTGGAAGCATTGTGTATTATGTTTTTGGGCCGACTAAGGTCTTGTTTATAGTCGCGTCTATTCAGGCATAAAGATATATATATGTAATGCAAAGATACATTTGAAGTGTCATTGAAATAGTCAGAGAAGATGTATAGTAGAGAAGTATGAATATACCAGTATGAGATAGAGCCTTCAAAGAGGTTAAGAGCATAAGCGCATAACTAGAACTGATCAGACATCTGTGTCACATACAACAGTTCACTTTTGGATATATTGCATATCTATTCTCAGGAGGTTGTAGCCTTCTTTCTCTTTGAGAAGTGAGCTCTTGGACAGTGAGTCCTCACCCCTAATAGGGTTGTTTGTAAAAGACTCCTAATAGGGTCAGACCCTTAACCAGGTCATTGTACTCACATTGTAAAGATTGCTTCTAATAGGGCAAAGGAACTTTAATAGGTTCATTATACTAGTACAATATTTATGGGTACTAATTCCCACCGGGGTTTTCCTCTAATCAAAGTTTCCCCATAATCATATCAAGTGTTATGTGTTCTTGTGTTAAGCTTCATTGGATGTATATTTGATTTATGTTTAAGTTTCTTAATTTGAATAATTAAGATAAACATTGATTCACCCCCCCCCCCTCTCTCAGTGTTTCCAACAATTGGTATCAGAGCTAGGTCCTCATAGAGAAAATTTTAGCCACTTGAGGAGATCATGGATTCAGCAGAAGTCAAACATCTTAGAAAGAATCTTGAAGTAGCCCTTGAAGATCTAGATAGATCTGAGAAAGAAAATGAAGAACTTAAACTAAAATTTGATGGCTCACAAATGCTTATCAAGAAACTAAGGAAAGAACTAAAAGATTGTTCCACCAATGATTTGAAACTGAATGAAGAGAACATGTCTCTAAAAGATAAGATAGAAGAACTAAATGATAAGTTAACTGATAGCTTAATAGTTATTGAAGAGAAGAACAAAGAAAACAAACAGTTGGCTGATGAACTCATGCAAGCCAATATGAAAATCTTGGATTTGGAAAATATCAAGAACAAAATTGAATCTGAATTATTAGGAGCAAAAGACAAGATTGACAAATTACACACAAGCTCTGATATGATTCAATCACAGCTCTATGCATAAAAGCTAAAAGGTGACACCACTGGTATGGGATACAATTTAGCTCAAATTAAAATCAACTCATTACAAGAAAGAAAGAAAGCTCTAACAAAATCTTCAGAAGAAAATAAAATTGAAAATCATGAAGAGACTAAAGTAGAATCACTAAAAGATAAGCACAAGGCAATCAGCCATACTTGCTATGCCTGTAACAAGCATGGACACTTGGCAATAGATTGTAATAATGTAAGACCCTTCAATGGTTACTGTTACTCCTATAATAAGTTTGGTCATAGGGCTATTCATTGCAGAACAAATCAAAGAAATTAGCCACAAATAAACCAAAGGAATCAAACTTAATTCAATCAGAGAAATCAACCTCAAAGAAACTTGCAGAATATTACATGTCAGATATGTAACTACAATGGACACACAGCCAAGCAATGCAACATGATGAATAACAACACCAGACCTCCTATCATCTGTCACTCATGTGGAAAAGCTGGACATATCTCAAGGTTTTGCAGATCAAGAACAAAAGGACAAGAGAATCCCAAGAAGTCTTTGTTTAAAGAATCAGGAGAAGTCAAGTTTGTTGAAGCTAAAGCTAACTCAGATAAAATATGGGTTGAAGTAAAGAAGAACAATGAAGAGAACAAGGTAGCAGATGCATCCTTAGTGGACGCACCTTCTACTTCTGAATAGTTTACCCTCATGGTCTTAGGGGGAGCTATTCTAGCTTTGAACCCCTGCATGGATGGTATACTCACCTCTGAGTATGCGCCTATGGATTCATGCATTTAATCACAAATTAAGGTTGTAGGTATTCATGCATTGTCCTTGCTTCGTTCAGAACAAAGTTTGAAATTCTCTCTGTAAACCGCTTTATGACAACGAGCATTAAATGCAATTGATCTTTATACAAATTGGGAAAATATCTTAAAAACCTCACTTTGCATTTGAGATTGAAGAATTCAGAAAGCAGATAGGCATCGAGCATCAAAGAAATACAACTTGAAGGATTAGTTGGTTTGTGAATGGATTACGTTTGGAATGGAACCCTAGTAGTCGCGTCATTTCAGAATCATCATGAAACCCTATTTAACCTAGTTACAAGTAAGTATGGCAACCCTTGTTGTATTTGACATTGCTAAGAGGAAGAGATTTGTTTTTAAGAAGCATCCATTCAAGTCCATACTGGACGATGTCGAAGGAGCATTCTCTAGGACTACGCTTGAAGTCGTACATGTAGAAGACATCCGCGCATATGTTTATTGCAAAAAGGAAACAGTTGGAGATAACAACATTGCATCTCTCATGGGTTCTATGATGAAACCAGACCATACATTCAAGGATGAATATGTGCATCTCACTGATAACCCTATCTTTGAGTATTCCAATGCGCACGAGTTCTATGAGCCAGAATGGGTGAAGATATTACTGAGTAGGATACATGATGATCTATATTGGATAGGTGAGGTTCCTATCTGCATCACTGCAGATCTAATTCATGAGATGATTGGACTTCCCAAGACTGGACCAGTTCTTCCAACTGGTAAAGATGTTAAGAAACAAGTTGAGCAAGCATGCTTATCTAGAAGTGATAGGCGTGATATGACAGTTGATCCCATCAAGGAAGATGACATAAAACTAGTTACCATGATACTAGGTTATAAATTCTAGCACACAAGTAGACTAGATAGTGTATCTGCAGCTACTGTCTTAGCAGCAATAAAAATGGTGAATAACAATACTCAGTACAACCTATGTGAGGTATTGCACGCTTAATTGATCTCCAACATCCAAGCTATTAAGCATGACAAGAGCAAGATATTTAGGTTTCGCTCACTAGTCATATATCTCTACTTCCACATAGTAGGAAAGCAAATCTCTACCTAGACAAAAGCAAACCCACTATGTCACATATTTTACTAAAATCCACAACAAAGAGTAGTGTGAAGGATACTATGGACATAGACATCAAGACATTCAGGATCAAGATGAAGAAGAGGTTCGGGATACCTGAGAAGTACAAAGACACCATATGCTTCATGGTGGAGACTGACTATACTTGCATGGAGGTAGGTGAGCCTAGGAAAAAATGGATTCACCCTCTTGGTTATGAAGTTGAAGAACATGTTTTGGAAGGTTATGCACAAGTCCTCCTATCTGCGCCCAAGGATCCCAATGAACCTAGATGGGGAACTTACAGAGAAAAGACAAATCAAGTTGATTCTATCTTATACAGTGATGAGAAAAAAAGGAAGGCATATAAGATTACCTCAAATATCCTAAAAGTTCATGGCGTTACACAAGTAGATCTTGACAGAGCTAGAGAAGCTAAGATAGCCAAAGAGCTTGAGAAGACTCCCACAGAAGTTAAAATAGAAAAGACCAATGATATGCCCAAGAAGAAGAAGAAATCAAATGAAGATACATCTGTGCCATCAACCACTATTGATCTGGAAGCATCTCCACCATCAGTACCTAGCAAGAAGTCTAGAGGAAGGAAGCAAGCGCCCACTAGTCATCCATCCTCAAGAACTACAAGGAGCAAGGTAAAGAACACACAAGCTCCTCCTAAGGTAGGTTTTAGACCTAGTCTTAATGTCTTAAGGAACACAATTGTCAATGAAGGAAGACTAGAATCTCTCAAGAATATATATGACAAATATCAAGAGATAGACAAATCAAAGATTCATTCTATGATCATCTCTTACATGATTAAGTTCAAAAGGACAGTATTGGAACTTAAGACTGTCATACCAGAAAAGGTATGGAACATACTTGATATGTCAAAAAGGCAAGCAATTGAAGAGGATATAAGGATAAGAGAAGATACATTGGATAGTATTCTCCCAGTGTGCTCGCATGATGAAAAAGTCATTATGTTGGACTTAGTAAAGCCGCTCCTAAGAACCAAAACAAGAATTCTCCATATCATGAACAAGGAGTATGATCCAGTTGGTGAAGAGACTCATAAAGAATTTGAGTGGGTATTTCTAGATAGAAATATGTATCCGTCAACGGCGCCCACAGCTAAGGCAACTCCAGTTCCTCCTAAACAGGTTGCAGAACCAGTAATTCAGAATGCACCTAAGATAGGTCCACAGGTTTCAGTGCCCTTAGTCTCAATAGCCTCTGATATAGAAAAAGATTCAGGGGATACTATAGTGATCGATGATATCAAGATATCTATGACCATGTCTGATAATGATATGGATAAAGTTGATAAAGCATTGTAAACTCGGAAAAGACAGAGAAGGCATGCACTGATGATACATCTTTGCAATAAGATAAAGTTCCCTCTATAGATTCAACAAACTTGAGCAAAGAGGAAGATAATTAAAACAATGAGACACCAGTCATGGAGATCCCAGTTAAAAGTGAATGCATGGATACTAGTCAGAATACCACATTCACACCATCCATTCAACCAGCTACCTCATTGTTGTGAAGTTTAACTCCTAACTCAGCTAGTCTGGATGCTTGGGGAGAAGAAGACCTAATCAAGATCGGTGTCCTAGCCATGGAAAATGCCAAAGAGAAATAGGTTATGAGGAATCCTCTCTTCTTGGAATCAGTAAACATTCTGAATGACCTACTACCTGTGAACAAGAAAGTAGCAAAAATTCAGTTAGTTGATGATGTAGACAATATACTAACAAGCTTCAAAGCTTATTTTACAAGCTTAGTAGACTCAGCTACTATAATGGCAGAAGATGGGTACAAACAAGAAAGGTTGAATGAGCTAGCAAATAATTTTTCCTTAGATTTAAAGTCATTGAAGATTGGTCAGACTATGCTGAAAGAGTTGGTAGCTAAAGGCATAAATGTAATAGCCAACTGCATGGACAAGGTAAAATTCACCTCTGAGCATATCAAGAAGATAAAGGAGGCAGATATCTTGGTTGACAATGTTAGGAATTCAGTCAAGACATCCACACAAGAAATGAACATCTGCAACAGTATCTATCAAGGTCATCTTGACAAGATAGAAAAAGCTAAAATGGAGATCAATAAGATAAGGACCCAACACAGTTGAGAAATGCACTTGCGCCTCCTTAGCAATTCTGGATGAGAACATCAAATAGATTGATGCCACTATTGTCACATATGATCAAGGTCCCTGCATGGACCTGATAAAAATGGAGAAGCTCACTTATGCTCTATGCACCCATCTCCAGACAGTCGATGCAATGAAGGCATTCTAGCAACAAGAGATAAATAATCTTCAGGTTGTATATCCAGATGTATATATGGAGTAAGTATCTAGAGACTTACAATTTTGACACCTTTGTAATTAATGTCAAAGGAGGAGTAATATACAAGGAATATGTGTATATGGGGAGTAGTCTATATTATAAAGTACAATGACATACAGTTTTTTGTGTTAGTCAATTTTTGAGTAACTTGGCCACATTCCTTTGTTGCCATTAATGAAAAAGGGGGAGATTGTTGGAAAGTTGACTCCCAAGGAGTATATGGCTTATTTTGTGTTGTCATTATGGTAACAAAGTCATATGAAGTTTTGACACTAAACTATGAAGTGAAAATTGACTAAGTGTAGAAGACAGAACAGAACAGTGACTTGCAGTCAATCAGGGCATCAACGCACGTGCGTATGATCACATCAGGTTATGCGTGTTTAGACTTAAGCTCCATGGTGTATTATTATGCTTACCCTATACACGCATGGTATGGAATGGAAGTATGGACAAGTTACAGAAAGAACAAGTACACCAGCAGTCCAGAATACAGAGTATGAAGCCGACTTCATTATTTTGATTAGCATGTAATATTTTGTTATGTAAAGGCTAAGAACCTATTGTAGTAAGTTTGTAAACATGTATTAAACATTTTTGAAAACACTCTTAAGCCAATTTGTTTGGAAGCATTGTGTATTATGTTTTTGGGCCGACTAAGGTCTTGTTTATAGTCGCGTCTATTCAGGCATAAATATATATATATGTAATGCAAAGATACATTTGAAGTGTCGTTGAAATAGCCAGAGAAGATGTATAGTAGAGAAATATGAAGATACCAGTATGAGATAGATCCTTCAAAGAGGTTAAGAACATAAGCGCATAACTAGAACTGATCAGACATCTGTGTCACATACAACAGTTCACTTTTGGATATAGTGCATATCTATTCTCAGGAGGTTGTAGCCTTCTTTCTCTTTGAGCAGTGAGCTCTTGGATAGTGATTCCTCACCCCTAATAGGGTTGTTTGTAAAAGACTCCTAATAGGGTCAGACCCTTAACCGGGTCTTTGTACTTGCATTGTAAAGACTGCTTCTAACAGGGCAAAGGAACTTTAACAGGTTCATTATACTAGTACAATATTTGTGGGTACTAATTCCCACCGGGGTTATCCTCTAATCAAGGTTTCCCCGTAATCATATCAAGTGTTATGTGTTCTTACGTTAAGCTTCACTGGATGTATATTTGATTTATGTTTAAGCTGCTGAATTTGAATAATTAAGCTAAACATTGATTCACCCCCCTCCCCCCTCTCAATGTTTCCAACAATCTCATCTCTGTTCCACAAGTCTCTTCTTTATAGTCTGCTCTCATCAAGGAATGATAATCAAAATAATGCCAATCATCCCTTTCAAGTAGATATACTTAATGTAGTCATTTTGCTTCCTTCTTGCAACAACAATGAAAAACATGCCAACGCTTTATCTGCAAGTATGATATTAACACTTACAATCTTAAAGTTAATGATCTTCTCTCTCAACCAATCTTGCAACCAAAAACCTTGTCATGAAAGTTCAGTAAACATATTAGAAGCATGATTTCTTGTTTTTCATTCATGTTATTCTATCATGCATTTATAATCGCAAGTATGCTCAACATTTAACATGCAAACTCTTCCAATGATCAAGGTTTCATTAAATATACTTATGCAAATATGTTGTTACCATTTTTTTATGCATATGTAATCCTCATGTCAGTAATTTTCTTTCTCACTCAACCTGCAATCATAATGCTGCTACAAAATTTTTGTAA
Source organism: Thuja plicata (assembly GCA_018584345.1). Lineage (NCBI taxonomy): Eukaryota > Viridiplantae > Streptophyta > Pinopsida > Cupressales > Cupressaceae > Thuja > Thuja plicata. Next base: position 942,548 of record MU223167.1, on the reverse strand, counting down.
TTTGTCTTGACCAAACATCAATATATTGTGAACACAAGTACAACGTTCATCCTTAGTCTCCAATCTACTCTACTGACCACACAACACAACCAGTCATAACAATAACATTCTTTTTTACACTTTTAAGAAAAACATTTTTACTTTACTTTTTATACCAAAATAGTGCTTGATTGAAAGACTCTCATTTACTACTATTGCCAGACTCTCAGACTTCACCTTAACCAATGTTGTCAAAGATACAAAATAACATAGTTTTTTTCTCTTTGATCGCTCTTATCTTCTCAACTTATCCAAATTTATTAATAATCATTTTATTTGTATCCTTAAGATTTCAACAACAATTAATAAGAATACAAACCTAGTGAAGGACAAAAATATTCAACATGTTAATCCATCATCTCACCTTCTTAATCATTGGAGCCATTCGATAATTTTTGTGCTAATCTGATTTCAATTCTTCATGTTGTAGATCAATATCCTCTTATTGATGAATTGGAAATGTAGATATGACAAGAACACAAACATCAAATTCAAGCCAAAACTTGTTTAAAAAACAAACCCCCACTATAACCAGCACGTATATGTTAGATTAAAAATATATTTTCACTTATTAGTTAAATCATTATTGATTTAATTATTAAGACACCTTATTCACTTATTAATTAAATCATTATTGATTTAATTAATAAGTCACCTTTTTATCTCTAGTTTACTTAAGCTAAACTTTAGGCATTTTATAATTAATTCTTTTATTAATTATTCATGCAACCTAGGTTTCTCCACTTTTTGGTGTTTGATCTCCTTTATAAGGATTGATCTCTTTGTATTTTGTAATTCCATTCCATTATTATTGAATCAATTGAGGATGTTTCCTCTTTCACAAATATGTTGTTTCTGGCCTCCATAGCTTTTGCTTCTCTCTTTCTATGATAGGTGTTTGCATGCAGGTGGTTCTTGGGAGCTATAGGGTTGATAGTTTTTCATCAACTCCAATATGGTATCAGAGCTCCATATCTTCATGCCCTTGTTCTCTTCATGAGAAATTTAACCTTGTTCTTCAGATCTGTGTTTTTGAGAGGTTTTTCTCTCTGATTTTGGTGGATTTAGGGGGAGTTATTTTTGGAGCACTTTGGGCAAAAACTAACATCACAACTACATTCGAAAGGCTCAAAAACCCCTATTTTCATATAAGGTACGTCTAATTTGGACATAGTTGAAATCTGGGCCCTCTTTTTTGCATGGAGAACTTTGGCATGCTTTTCAAGGAAAAAATCACCTCAGTTTTCATGCCACCTCAGTTTCCGTTCCACCTAGAAATTCACGCCACCATTTTTTTGAATTATCTTTTTGCATGGCAATTTGGTTTTTTGGGTTCTTATTGTTTTGGAGTAATCATTGTTTTTTTGCTCATATCTTGAGCAAATAGAGGCATTTTTTGCCAAACGAGATATTGTTGGAAAGTTGTTTCTGAGCCCAACCTAATTTTTAAGGTTTGGTTTCCTAATTTTTCCATCTTGCGGTTATTTTTTCCATTCAAAGTTATGGTTATTTTTTGCACTTTGGGAGCCATATCTTGCTCATCTGGAATCTATTTTTTGACTTCCGCATGATGTTGGAAAGTTGGTTCTGTGCTCTGTCTTATTTTATGGGTCTCACACCCAGAATTTGGTCTAGGTACTTTTATTCATTTTTTTGCATTTTTTCAATCTGGTTGTTATCTTGGTTGTTTCAGGTCCTGAGATCATTTTCCTTGAATGAGGTGAGTCTGTGTTAGTTGTTATTCATGTTTCTACAACTTTCTTGTCATTCTTGAGCATTTTAGACATCAATTTTTGTAGCTTTTCTTGTTTGCAAATGCACTGGGATAAAGTGTCATCTAATGCATGCTTGGGATCTTGGACTTTTTTGTGCTTTTTTGTGCTCACACTACATTATAAAGTGCTATGGGGGGGTGGTTGTTTAACCTTTGTCAAATGAGTGTTCCTTCCACAACATTAGCCTCATGATGTGTGTCAAGAGAGTGATCCTTCCACGACACCATCTTTTATATGTATTTGTACTTTCTGTTACACTTTCTATGTTCCTGGTTCTTCATCATCCAGTTATTCTTGGCAGTCTGCTTCAGTGTACCTGTCATGCCTCTCCCCGCTTAGCATTATGGGGGGTATATTCTCTTGGTTCTAATGCTTCCTTGGTTGGGTGGAGTGATCTATGTATTTAGTATTTGTTCCTACGTACTAGGCAGATGCAGTGGCTAGGTACCTATGCATTTCAGTGAGATGAACCATTTACCATATGGACACTCTTTCATTCATGTTTTGGAGGCATCCTTCTATCTTTGATTGATCATCTCTTTAGGATTTGTTTAGAGTCTTCTCTACCTGATCATTTTCTATTACAGTGGAGGTTCCAATAGTTATTCTTTGACAATGTTTGCAGCTTCATGCCTCAGAGGTGTTCTACATGTTCTTCCTTTATTCCTATTCTTCTAGGATATTCTCTAGTTGGAGGCTTCTTTAGTCCTTCACTAGTCTTCATCTCTTTTTAGAGAGGGGTTTTTCCCATGGGTTTTCTCCTTTTCTCTTCTTTATGGAGATTTTTGTACTTGGGTGATTAGGCCTTGTTGTTGGGACCCATTTCCTGCTTTTAGTAGTTGTTTCTAGGGTTTTAGCTTATCCCCAAGTTTATCTTAAGGGGGGGTGTTAGAGTAAAAAGGTATTTTCACTTATTAATTAAATAATTATTGATTTAATTGTTTAGACACCTTACTCACTTATTAATTAAATCATTATTGATTTAATTATTAAGTCACCTTTTTATCTCTAGTTTACTTAAGCTAAACTTTAGGCATGTTATAATTAATTCTTTTATTAATTATTCATGCAACCTAGGTTTCTTCACCTTTTGGTGTTCGATCTCCTTTATAAGGATTGATCTCTTTGTATTTTGTAATTCTATTCCATTATTATTGAATCAATTGAGGATGTTTCCTCTTTCACAGATTTGTTGTTTCTGGCCTCCATAACTTTTGCTTCTCTCTTTCCGTGATAGGTGTTTGCATGCAGGTGATTCTTGGGAGCTATAGGGTTGATAGTTTTTCATCAACTCCAATAGTATCTTGTTTAAATCAACATCTTTTACCATTAAAATTATGTCTTTCCTTATTCAAATCAGTGTCTTTTAAAACCAATACCTATCCTCTTTCAAAATGATCACTTATCTCATTTCAATTCAATTTCTTTTTCATTCGAATGGATATCTTTTACTCCATTCAAATCAGTATCTTTTCAAACTAGATCAATGTATATTTCAATCCAATTTGGGTCACCTCTTATCTTCTATTCTACTATCATTTTTATACTTTTAATAACAAATGGAATAAATTGTATTTCATTTTTGTAAGTTTGGTCCGTTGCAAACTTAAAATCGGTTTTCAAAACGGTTTTATAAGGACAAACTTTAAAATTTTCAAAACTATTTATCACATATTGTATAATTCTGATTTGAATTACATCTTTCAAAAGCCAATCACTGATAAAAGATTAAAAATATTGTTAGTTATTAACCTCTACTTAATTCTTTATTATTATGAGGTTGTTCTTTAGTTTGCTGTCGACACATACATATTTCTTGTCACCAAAGTGATAATAAATGTTTTTTCAATTTGATTTCTAGATTTGATTGTGTGTAGTTTTGATGCTAAAAACTACACACAATCAAATCCAGAAATCAAATTGAAAATTCTTATGGATTGTGGAAATCTGATTGATTTAAAAGATAATAAATGTACTTTACTATGTGTTTAATCTTCATGTTGCCACATACTATTATTCTGTTCTTGTCACAGACTGTACAAAAGATTGGTTTATTTATTGGCATTGTTGTTCTATTATGTTCCTGACCACATTGTTCTGCTCCTGTCACAAAATTGGACAAAAATCAAGACTTTCATTGCAGATTCAAATTCCTAACTCTGTTTCTATCACCACAATGCAAGGAACCAAAAACTTACACAAAATGTTTTTGATTTAAATCAACAAGTAGTGCAGATGAGCAATTCATGTCTTCTTCATCATTCACACACATAATAGTTTTGTTATCAATATTCTTTTATATACATCCATTCTTTCCGCAATGATAACATAAACTAACCACATATGTCAGTCCTTGCAATATATACTAATAATGTCTCATGGGCACATCATATAATAACAAATTACATAATAATAATGCTAATCACCAACCAACAACTTATTAGTATCATTAACCAATTGATAATCACATTGTCAACTCTATAAGCATTCCAATCGACATTTTCTGTGAAAGCTATGCATAAAAACAAAACACGTTTTGACATCAATGACAAACATGCCAAAGTCAACAAAAGCTTCCCTCAATCCTCAATGACGACAATGTACCTTGAAGGACCCTCATATAAAAAACCACATAGGTCACTCAGTTTTCTAGCACAACCAAGACCTGATTTAGGATGAACCTTGGAGGGAGATCTCTCAGTTTTCAAGAAGAGTGGATGACCTTCGTTCACTTAGAATTAGTTGTGCTAATCCCATCCTCAACAGTATTCCTAATCAAAACTTTAATATTGAATTGATTCTTAATTATCATATTATAGACGCCTAAAACCACCCCTTTATGAATTTATTAATTCATATTAACCTAAGCCTTACAATTAAATTAAATTAATTTACCTAGCCCAATAATTTGCATTGGCAGCGCATAAACAATGCGAAAAAACCTTTGAAAATAGGTTTTTTTATAAAAAAAATTTCTCGGTTTTCGTGCCATACGAAACTATTGTATGACACTAATGTGGCATCACATGAGTGGTTATTTTTTGAAATTTAGAGGCATCTTTTTGGGATATGCATTGATGGGACATTTTTAGTGCACCATTATAGGTATATTTTGCTCACCTACTGGTCTATTCTATTCACCTTCTATATCACCTATTTTACCTCACTCATGTATTGGATCCTCTCCCCTATTATTGTAGCTCTCCACCCTCCTCTTAAATGCATATGGCAATCAATACCAAGATTTCTATGAGAATATAAATAAAAAAATATTTCTATAATTGCACCCTAAGGTCCACATATACATTTCAAGAGTGTTAGAGAGACACAACATGTACAAAGATTTGTAGGGCTCTTTAATCTTAACAATTTTAACATTTAAAAAAATATATAGATTTCTTGTGCTTCAAGTTAAAAAGATGGCTTAGCTTTGTGCATTTTCCCTAAGCTAAATAATTAAATATTATAACCTTAAAACTATGATCTTGAATTGATATTTACTAATGAAATTAATGTCTCAATTAATTTGATATTTCAATATAATGATACAAGGGTTCTTAACCTAAATTTGATGATGATATTTTTATGATACATGCCAGAAATCAATTTATCATGATATAAAAATAAAGCTAATTGGATGATTGTTGTTAATAAAAAAATTTGGTCGTTAAACAATTTGATTCACTACCATGAGTATAGATTTGAACTACTTGAATTTTGATGACCAAATTATGTTTGATTTATCTAATCATATTTAAGTAGTAAGAAATCGGTAGTGTTTACAAACACTTTCATAGATTTTGTTGTATCATTAGGGTCATGATTATCCTTAGTTAGATCCATACCTATTCAATGATGATAAACCAGGATTAAGGACAATAAGAAAGCACACAATGTACTTCTAGGACGATGATGATGTAGTGCTAATGTGACAATTCTTATTCATTTTTAAATTAAATTTTAGATGTGTTCAAGATTCTAAATAACTATTGCATTTTAAACTTTTTTTTACTGAATAAATATTTTATATAACGACATAACCCACAAATCAATATAAATGTATATTAAGTTGGTTCCTAAGAATTAAACGGAGAGAGTTGACGAGATTTACAATTTGAACTTTAATATTTAAGTTCATAATTACAAAAGTAATTTAACTCAACACCTACAAATTTAATTTAGGAAAATGAATAAAAAATCTAAAGATCAAATTTCAAAAATAAATATTTAAAATAAGATAAAATAAAGTGATGAGTTGATGTCATCGAAGAATAATGTCACTTTTAAACTTATTATAAAAAAGACATCATAATCAAAGTGACCCAAAACCTAAGAGTGTAGGTATGTAATTTCTATGAATAATGTGCGCGCGCGCGCACACACACACACACATGTGTGTGTGAAGTGCAAGGATTTTTAGTTTGGCCCTTGTTCTAGGTGAGGCCACAAACCAAAAGCGCTCAACTAACTTAAACGCTCGATTGTCTTTACTCCTCTTACCCGTCTTCATACTCTGCGTTCTCCTCTTTCTCTTCTTCCTTCTCTCTCTGTCCTTTGTGGGGTTTGAACCTTCATGGCACCATTAACAATGCCACTTTTTCACCATTGGTCAACCCCAAAATAGTGCAAATATTATTGATTAAAAGATAATATTACACATTAAATAAAATGGTGAGTGAAAATAGTCACACTCCAAAAGTTCAAAGGGCTATAGTTTGAAACAAAACAATACAATTACAGTAGACTCTTGAGTGACGCGAGTAAAAATAGAGAGAGAAGGAGGTGGGTCCTACTCATTTGGTTTGACCCATAGATTAGCATATCTTGATCATCCATAGGAGGATCTAAATCATGTACTAGTAGGTGTTATAGCTAACTTCAGGCACCCGTAGAGCTGAACTATACATAAGATTTTAACAAAAAAAATTATTTTCTCCATAAGCTACTAAAGGGTATTTTTTGGCTTTTGGGTATTAACAAAGCTCCTTGCGAAATTCGTTAAGCATGAAAGGGTAAAAAAGTGGCCATTTCAAAGTATCGCGTGATACCCTACTTAAAGATGCCCCAATAATTGTGCACTCAAAATTGTTAGTACTTATGGACAAATGGTTTAGTAGTTGTGCACAAATGTCTTAGTAGTGGTGCTCAAATGGACCAATTATGAACTAAAAAAGCTAAAAAATGTTCGGCTATTGGTACATGTGAAACTTATCAATGGGCTTTTAGTTATCATTTTTTTTGGCTCCTTTAAAATTAGTAATTGGGGGGTTGGGTGCACAAGGAGTGCATGACTATCGGAACACGCTCTACTGCTGCTGGCACTCTTTCGCTACCATTTTTTTTTGGGCAATTGAAAGGAATCACCAAGTTAGACAGTGAGCCTCCTCTATAGCCTCTAAGAATGGAGAATTGAGCCGAAACGACCAACCATCACTACCATGTTCATCCTTACAAACATATTAAATTTTATGAATGTGAACAAAAAAAACAACACAATTATAATCAATCTTAAATTAAAAAAAGAGTAAATGATTTAATGACATCTATGAAATTGAACAGTATGAAGGTCAAAGTTATAACATCCTTAAATGATCTTCATACTCCTTTCCATGTTGAATCTTCTACTATGAATCTTGACTAAAAACTAGTAGTGAAATTGATATTATCTTCATTAAATAAATAATACATATATTGTCAACCTTCAAATTATTTTTTATATTGAATACAAATATGAAATTAGAGGTAGGTCTCCCTATCTGATTAGCCCACACATGAGATGGATCCTAATTTTCCCACGAATATTAAATTTCATGAAGAGTTCCGCGTACAAATCACAAAGGAAAAAGAGGAAAATAGAGAAAATGAAAGTTCCAATGCCCTTTAAGGCCCCACTTAATGGCACGTATGGGAAGTGATCATTCCTCTCATATTATATTATAAAAAAAGAATGGACAAGAATGAAAAGATGTCGCCCTTGCCCTTGCCCGTCGTGCCCGCGCCAATGCACACCGACATACAATCCTTAACCATAACGTAGCGCCAAATTCATGGCAGATTTGAGTTTTGGCACGAATGAGATGATCAGAACGCGGCTTCTTTCTTTACCCTAAAAATGCCCATGTAGAACACTTTCTGGTCTTCAATAAACACCGTGGTCAGTCAATAAGTTGCCCATCTAGTTATGGTCTACATCCTGTTAATCTATTTGCATTAAAACCCACATCAGAACAGTCGAGGTACATAGCTTGTACTGTACTGCACCGGGACCAGCAGTTTTGGCTGCCTCATAACTGTGGAATCCGCAGTCATATTCAGAGTGCAGAAGAAAGCACAGTTCAGAGCTAGCAAGTTGCAAAGTACAGTTTTAATGACCATGTCGACCATTTCAAGGCTGGGTGGTCGAGAGTTCAGATACAGCGCTTTCAACATGAATAACTTGTTGGGATTCCTCTTCATTCTTGCTCTCTGTTCAGGTCAGTTTAATGTCATTTATGATACCTTAGCTGGTGAATCATTTGAATCAGTTTATTGGGTCTTTCAATGCTTGTTTCCAGTAATGTTTAATCTGCTTTTGGGTTTTTATGTTTTTGGTTTCAGAGTTGGGAACAGGGGCGGACATGCCTGATACTCCGATTGTGACTTATTCACCACCTGAAGGAAACACAACGTTCATTGATGGGACGACCTGGTGCATTGCCTCTTCGCAGGCCAATCAGCAGGACTTGCAGGAGGCTCTGGACTGGGCTTGTGGGCCTGGTCTGGCTGATTGCTCTGCTATTCAGCCAAGCCAGCCTTGTTATCAGGCAGATAATCTGGTTTTGGTCGCTTCTTATGCTTTTAATACATACTATCAGACGAATGGAGATTCACCTATTGCCTGCAACTTTGGCGGGACAGGAATCATCACTTCTACCAATCCAAGTAAGTTGATAGGGAATGGCCTTCTAGAGAACTGAAGTGCATTGCAATTCAATCTAGCCATGCGATATAACCTGTAAGAGTTATGGCAATTTTGGGTAGCTAAAACTATTTTGTCTTGTGGTTGGCATTGAAACTCTTTCATTTTAATATGCATTAGTGACTAAACTGTGGGGATTAAACTGCATTAAATGCAACGCAATCTGGGTTTAATATATAACATGTAATAGTCATCTCAATCTAGCAAGGTTGCAGCTTTTAGTCTCTTAGACCGTGGGATGTCACTAAAATTCTTTCATCTCATTCATTTCAATGTGTTAACTGCCATATATGCACCCAAGAGTCATTATACAGAACTGCATAGAACATTATGGGTATTCTGTAGTATCTGTACTAAGATTGAGGCTCTTTAGTTACTGGTTAGTCATAGGGTATTGGGTGGTCATGGTGGCAATGACCATACTCTTATCTGAATGTCAATAATACGAGGGTGTGTAGGGTTTTTCACTTTTGTGAATGTTGTGAAATAATGTCGAGTCTTTATGCCAAACTCCATGTTGGTCTGTGCCTGTAAACTCAGATCATGAAGTTTACTTCTTGAATGATCATTTTGTTTGAACGATTTGGGGTTATTAAGTGGGTGGTAGTGTCTCTTGACTGGATTCAATAACTCTCCTTGCTTGAATATGGCTACTGATTCAAGGTCCCGTTTGTCTTGGTTGCAGGTTACGGGTCTTGTCAATTTCTATCTTCAGGGTAAGCTCCGAATGTGTATTTTCAATCATATTGTGTGTATCAGCATGGCCTATATAGGCATATGAAGAACTGTGTGTGCTTTGTTTGCATCTCTGAATGTTTATCGATCTATGGTTTGACATTCTCAAAGTTTCTAATGGACACCATATTTTCCCTTGGTAGTTTGAAGCTTCTATGTCTTGGCATTCTCATCTAGACGTGTCTCAATAACAGTTTTACTCAAATAGAACATCACTATGGGCTGTTTAAAGCTGTGTTATTTAATCAAAATGTGATGTGATCTTAAGGCACCATATTTGAACACACGACAGCATAAGTTGATCTACCTGCAAGTTTTGACACTGTAGCAGGATGTGACTTCTGTGTTTGATTATGCCATGTGTAATAAGCAAGATATTTAAGCTTTCGCATCATTTTTGTTTCTAATTTAACCATGCAAACCGCTGCAAACCTCAGTTTTATATCAGCGAGTAGATGTCATTATCATCCTCCCTATATCTATGTGGGTGGCAAGTTGTCCTATGATAAAGTTGCAGACTTGATCAACATTTTTGGGGATGGATTGTTACCATTGACATCAGACAATTTCGTCATCCACATAATCTCACAGTTTAGATTTGTCATATCTTCTTCATAATGTCTTTCCTCTGTGGTAACATGTCTTTCCTCTGTTGTAACTTAAACATTTTGAAGTTCCCCTGCTGCTTGTCTCTCTACGTGTCAACATGGATTTTTCTATTAACATCTTGGCCTAAGAATTCAACCCACCATGACAAAACCTATGATTGTGCATTGACTTCCTTTGTATGTAGTTTTATACTTGTATATGCTGTAGTGATTTATTTGATTTTCTGGTTAACTTTGTGCAGGAACACTGCTAGTGATTCCTCCTCTCCATCACTACCCTATCCAGGTGTTTATGCATGGTTTATGCCAGGAATGTTATTATTTGGTCATCTAATGATAGCAATAGACAGGGCCATCTCTGGAAGGTAACTTGGCAATTTTTGGACATCTGTAATTTGGGAGATCTTCAGGGCTATGATTTTTTGCTCGGCACCAAAATATTTGTTTTCATTATTGTCAAATCAATGGAAAATGTTGAATTTCTGTTAATCTGCAATCACAGTTAAACAGAGATCTGCAATGGGCTATTGTTAAAAACTAGGTTTTACCCTTCTCGTTTTGGTTAGTGCCCCTCAATTTATATCGAGCCATTCATGACGTACCCTATTAGCTTGCCCAGTTTTGGAAAATTGATTTTGTAAGTGAGGAGACAACTTTTGGTTGTGGGTTTGCAGTATACCTTAGTTTTTACCATTCAGATTATAAGAGAAAAAGTGTTGAGGGTTTTATATGTTGGTTAGCCAATGGAAATTGTGCAAATCTATCTGGATGCATCTCCAAAAGGGCTGTCAATTGTAGTAGCAACAAAGACCAATGCGAAGAAAAGGAACAGGAAGATTCCAAGGCAAAGGCCAATTAAAGTATGGGACAGATTCTTTTCGTGCTTTAGGTTTTTTCCTTAACCACCATGCAGTTCCTTCTGTAATTATTTTTTCATCTTTGCAAGGTTTCTACTAAACGGAAGCCCATTTGTCACCAACTTATCTTTGAGCTGTGCACAATGGCAAACTGCAATCCAGTTTGTTGTCCACCCAGTTTGTTGATGTTAGAATTATTAAGAACTTATTATATCTAATAAAAATATAGTTTTTGTCAGTTCTGGTGCAGTTCAATTTTCAATCTCATAGACCATCTGACTTCTTAAACATAATTAAAAACTTTCATTTCACACAAGTTATAATCATATTAAGATTTCACATAATATTTTCAGTTCAAAGAAGTGATAATCATATTGAGATTCAAACTATTATTGGGCAGTAAAGCAATGATGAAACAGGGGTGGATGTACAGTGGTGAGACTAGTAGTGACTGGATAAAAAGGTGTAAAGGTACCAGAGACCAGTGGGTCAGTAATTTAAGCTGAAATGGCAATTTAAAAATTTGGTTTTGAGAATGTTGACCAACATGCTTCGCAGAACGCATACCAATGTTGTTTTATAGCTCTAAATAATAATTGATAAAACAAAAATACATGCACGGCGAGTTCCCACTGCCCATGTGTGAGTGGATTGTGGAGTGCCTGTGACATTCAACATTTACATGAATTGTCTTCTTTCGACATTGGAACTTGGGATGCAAGAAGTACGGTATAACAATGAAGAATTTGCTGAGTGGCTCACATAAGTGGGGTAGGCAAAGTCCGAGATTATTCACTTCACATGGTGAAGCCCAATTCACTTTCTTTTCCTCGACAGGGTGTCCATCCATCTTTTATATGTTTAATATTGTCAAGGAATAAAGTCTCTCCTAAATTAACTCCAGAATAAAAATAACTTTTTCCTAATTTTAGTCAAATGAATTCAATTTCATACATTTAAGCTTAAACCGATCCACTGTAATAAATATAAAATAGTCTGTATTTATTTTTGTGGGTAAAAAATGAAGATAATTTCAAGTATTGTAGAATAGTAAATTGGATATTATCATACATTAAGATTTTGTAAGGTCACAAAGTAATTGGGGAAAGAATGGAGTAGTTGAGCATGTTCCACTAATTGTTATAGTACTTGTTGGTTTAATGATTAATATTTTTGTCAATATTGAACCAAGGTCAATGAGCCTTTGGTTTGTTGGTGAAGTTGAATGGTTCCAAATGAGCCTCCACTAGAGATCAAGTCTTGTTGAGTGCAAGGCTTTGACCTCATAAGGGATGAGTCTATTGGAAATCTTAGGCACGAAGAGGGGGTGAATTAGTACAAACAGGTAATGAATAAATTCAACCACCGATATGAATGTTTGCACTATTAACTTTTAAAAAACAAAGCATATAACTGAAGTAAACAAATGACAATAAATAACATTAAGCATCCACAAGTTCAACACACATAACACAAATATTTTATCGTGGAAGTCTTTGTAAGAGGGAAAAAAACCGGAAAAAATCAGGGTGGGGATGACACCCACAAGCCTACTATTGCAGTAAATGAGTTTGCCCTGTTAGGAGCTACAAACACTCTTCTTGAGGGTTTATCTTATTAGGAGTGATTAGTACATTGTTAGTAGTACAATAATATTAGTTATGATTTACCTCGCTAGAGGATTTCAAACCTCAATAAAAAAGTTACTTTGTTAAGGCCCCGTTTGTTTCGCAGAATTGGGGCGGAATTAGAAGTGAGACTTCCCATTTTTTTGAAATTCGGCGTTTGTTTCGCTAATTTGCAATTCCGGATTCGTGTCCCAAAACTGGGTTTAGCAGGCATAATGAGTGGCAGCATCTTCCCACCGAATAGGTGGAATTAGGTTTCATATCCCGGTTTTGCAATTCCAATTAACCCCATCATAATTTTCGTCGGGTCTGCCGAGATTGTGGGGATTGTAAATTGAAAGTAAGGTTTTGTAAAGCAAGGTTTGCAGTGTTTGCGAATAATACAGCGTTTGAAACCGCGAGGGAAGCTGTGGGGATTGTAAAGCAAGGTTTGTGAATAGGGTTTGCAGTGTTTGAAACTGCGAGGGAAGCATACATGGTGGTTTGCAGTGTTTGTAGTGGTTGACCTAATCCACTTACCTTCATCGCGTACCCAGTAAGCAACCCAAAAAATGAAATGTAAAGGTGCGTTATTAATGTGGCCCAAAACTTTTGCTTTCTCTTAAATGCTTTGAGTTCTGTTGCGTTGCCATTCGTTTGCAACCCCGAGATCCAGAGATTTATTCTCGCCCTGTATTTCAATGACAACAGTTTTATCTGTAAAGGTACGTTTTACCTTTTCCAAAAAAAAGAAGGAATTGTGTTTGAAAGAAACAGTTTTCGAATATCCGTGTAAAAGATAGGAATGTTGATTTTATTTTGCTTATGAGGTTTAAAGATTTATGCCTACTTTGTTTCAGTCAAATTTAACTTGAAGTTTTGCTAAAAAAGAGTGTAATTTTCCACCAATTGTTGTTTTTATCCAAAATATTCTACCTTTAGAATCCCCCTTTTGAATTTAGTTCATTCTTGAGCTGTTTAGAGTCTCTTAACAACAGTTGTTTGTTTCAGTGTGTTCCTAGACTATATGGAGTGCCATGATCAATGATGCCATTTTATTAACTTTCAACCTCATACCAGACTGCAAT
>MU223167.1:912064-928781 GCA_018584345.1 Thuja plicata | reverse complement strand
ATAATAATAAAAAATTATAAAGTCTTTGTCGAATTCCAATTCCAATTTGAAATGTAGAACCAAACATAGAACATGGAGTGTCTAATTCCAATTCCAATTCAAAATTGTGAACCAAACGCGGAAGTTGGAATTTGTCAATTCTAATTCCAATTTCGAAATTGGCAACCAAATGCGGAAGATGGATTGACTAATCCATCTTCCAGGTCAACCAAACGGTCCAAATTATAACCCGAAGATGCAAAACCGGGATTTCAAAACCTGGTTTTGTGATAATAAGGTTTTGACTCAATTCCAATTTCGCGAAACAAACAGGGCCTAAAGGATTTACAAATAAGAACTTGTTAAAGTCTCCCAGTTAAGGGATTTAACTTGTTGCATCTGTTAGAGAACAACAAGATATGTTAATATGTAGAATGACACTGATTGCCTATCAGATCCTTTCTGTTCCTTTTCTTCCTAACGTTGAACTGATCTTTGCTCCTTCAATTTGTGATCGCCCAACTTCAAAATATAATCAATCTTAAATCAAATGATTTAGTGCTTCTTATATAGAACTGTCATTAGGTCACACAATACCTAGAACTTTCCACCACAGTCGGCTTAAAATATTAACCAACCTCTTTGAAATTAGCGTCAACAACATCCAATATGTCGTCCTCAAACGTATTACCAATATTTAGAACTAATATGTCACCCTTAGATCCACCGCCTTAACCAAATTAATATGAAACTTTGATCGGTGACCAAATAGGTAAACTGTCTTCTCATTGAAAACATGATTCATTCAAAACTTGGTATAACTTATTGCGATTGGAATCATGGATTCCACTTACCATATACAAACTGTATCTATGATCGCAACACTTGAATCTTTCCTTAACTCGACCACTACCACATTTTGTGTCTGAAACTATTCTTCCTGAACAACAATCTACATACATAGTTGAACTTTCCTTTACCGATGTTTTCATGGATGTTCATGCCTTGTTCCAAGTCCCCTATTTTTGCACAGGCAGGGAAGACGCTTGCAAAGGTCGTGGAATTGGGCTTTACACTTGACAAGTGCATTTTCTTGAAATTTTGTAAATCCTTATGAACAAATATACTTTGTGCATATCCTGCTATCATTGTCGTCCACGAATGCCCATCTCTTTGAGGAATTATGTCGAACAGTTCAATTGCCTTTTCTATGCTTCTACATTTTGTATAAAATTCTAATAGGGCACATAGAACTCTACTATCTTACATAATTCCATTTTATGATTGTATATAGAGCATGGCCATGCAATATTATTTAGTCTACGTCTTCCAGAATGACATTGCCAGTCTTGAGCATGGCAAAATTTTCACTTACAATTCTTTAATATGGTTTCAAGTGAATTAAAATCTTCAGAGGTAACCTATTGAGCATTCTTAGCTTCAAAAAGCCTGATGCAGACTGCAACCATATAGTACTGAATGCTCAAAAAAGATGATTAAACCCTCCAATAAGAAAGAGAAACAATGAAACAAAAATCTTAAATCGTTCAATTAGAGGAAATATATTGTTTGCCTTTGTTTTTATTTATTGGTTGACACACAAAGATTACAATGAACTTTATAAAAATCTAAGGAAAGGACTACACATAAGGAAGACAAAAAATGGAAACTTCCAAGAAATCAACGAGTACAAAGTTCAAATGATATACAAATTTTTATCAGAATTTTAGTAACAAGTGCACAGTAGTAGCCACGCATATAAAATGTAGAAGCGCACACAAGGTAGGAATCATCTCAGGAATGACATGAATGAAGGATTTGCATCAATTGATTAGATGAAAAGCCTTTAGAAACTTATAAAAAAATGAAATCGTTAGAAGACTCTTGAGGGTTATGGCAACCATTTACTGCACTTTTTGGCAACGTTCCTGTGATTAATGTGAATATCTTTGAGATGATTTTGCACACCTCCAACTTGAAGTGCGAATGTAGTTTACCATGGAAAAAAGGAAGTCTTTGTCATAGGTTTTACACATGGCGAGTGCATTTTCTTGAAAGTTTCTAGAGCCTTTTCATTATGTCCATTTTTGTGAATATCCTGCGCATTTTTTCAAACAGTTCACTGGCCTTGTCTGTGCTTTCAAATTTCGCATACATGTCTAGCAGGGTAGTTGCTATATTTGACAAATTTACTATCCTTTATGTTTTGATGGATGTTAATAATCTATTCCGAATCTCTGAGATTGGCTATACATATACCAATTGAATTTTCTTGAATATATGAATATAGAGTGAGAAGATGAGAGAAAAATAGATAGAGAGATATAGGTAGATCAAGAGGTAAAGATAGAAAGAGATCTAGGGAGATACAAAGGAAGAGATATAAAGTGATATAGATGGTAAGATATATTGATAGAAAAATAAAGATATATAGAGAGAGGATGAGAAGGATAGATGAAAAATGGGACAAATACTTAAATTACCTCCCATATCTCTACAACGTACCCATTGCAAACTAACATGCGATTGCTAGTTTTATTTTTGTCAAGAATAGCGTACATATCGACTATGAAATGTACTCGAACCCTGAACCTTTATTTCTCCATGCAATTCTAATTCCTATTTTTCTCTATCCGATCCAAATGACGCCGTTATTGGATCATCCTCGACACTCAGTAGTCTTGAGTTCGAATCCCAGAATGGCCATTCCATGTATGTCTCTTCCTTCAATTGCGATACAATTTATTAGGAAATAGAGCTGCAATTTAAACCAAATTGAAGATCACGTGATCAGATAGCGGAAAAAGAAACAAAGAGAAGCAGAGGGTGAATGTTTGCAGAGCCCGCCAAGCATGTAAGTGCTCGACAACCTTGGCTGTAGACTGCACCACCATTTTTTCTTGCCTCTGTGTGATTTAGCTCTGTATGTCCTTGTTGAACAGAAATCAATTTCCTTGAGCACTGTAGAACATGACTACTGGGAAACCAAGCAGAGTTGTCTTGGAGATGCTTCTGTATCACCTTTTTCTCTTATCTAGGAAACTCAGATATCCATTGGCCCACATCGAGGCTACGAATTTTGGTATTTATCTCTCTATGCACATATAAATGTGCACATGCAGCTCTAGATTTGTCCTTTCCCAACCTTGGCATCATCTCATTCCCATTTATTGACTTCTAATGCTGCATATCACCAAAACAAAAACTTTTGTAAACTTACTTTTAAGGTTTTTGATATGACGATGAGCTACTTTGAATATCTCCTCTGCTACAACATGTCCTTGGGTACCTTTTTTGTGCTCCCTGTTAACAACTAGCAAAATCAAAGCAAACACGAGTCAACAATAACCAAACATTGCGACTCTAATCACAGTCATGAATTATATTTTCTACTAAAATAAATCAAATGAGAACCAAATGCAAATAATCCATACTGGAATTATTTTCTACAAAGAATAAATACATCATCAAACAAGGAATGTATGCCCTACAAATGTCCAGTGTAGCCACCTAGTTTTATTCTTTGCTCAATCTTTATGCTTGAAATGCTCCAGAAAGTAAAAATTAGTACCCACAGGCGTGGCCTTTCTTGCCTCGACCTGCAAGTACTTGCTTGTATTTCACCCTGATCAAGCAACTTAATATTACCTCCTTGCATTTATGCACACTTAGCAAAAAAAAGTATATAAAAAATACAACCATCTGTGAAATGTTTTCCTCCAAACCATTTAGTCTTTTCCACTTATAAGGGTTCACATGGAAATCTAGCAATGTGACATGCATACAAAACATTGTCTATTCATCAAAATGCAGTAAAATGTCAAGCTATTTAGGAATCTCTTGGGCAGATTTAGATAATGCTTTCACAACTATCGATTACCACTATCTATATTGAATGTGTTCCATAACAATATCAGTACCTATGACATATTAGGTGTCATGATGAAGAATATTACAGTCCAATCACCGCGCGCAACCCTGTAAACTCTTCATTTTGATTTAAATTTTGTTTGATAGACATCGATTCCTGCTGGTCATAAGGACTTCAGGAGACCTTCACCGATGTAGGCCGTGGACACATTTGGAGAAGGCCAATGGAGTGGATGAGTGAAGCTGTGGAATTTGTGATATTCCAATCAAATCATTTTTCTCAAGTTTGAGTTCTAGGAACTGAACAGATCTATTCCCTGCATATGCCCTTTCGAATAGTATTTCATTGGCTCTATTCACATCTAAAATCTAACATATGAGATGGTGGTTTTGGGGGCAAAGGATGACTTTTGAATCTGTGGTGTCTTAAAACTTTCCATTACATTATCTCATGAAAAATGAATAAAGAAAAAAAGGATGTAGCTCGAACTTGTTCCCAACCTCCTTTTGTGATGCTTTGATGTGTGTTGGTGTGGTATTTGTACTTTAAACATTGAAACATTTGTGCTTTTGACCTTTGAATTTGAAATTAGAATTTTGAACCTTTACTCCTTGCAGATTTGGATGCGTAACATTTGAACTTTGAACCTAGGCAATCTGGACTTTTGAACTCTTGGTGTTGAACCTTCACCTTCCAACCTGTTGAACCTTGAACTTTGAATCAAAATAGGTACGATGGTTCAAGTTCATTGTCTACCAACCTGAACCTTTGAACCATGATTCTGAACTGTTGAGCTTTCTGAACTTTGAACCTTGAACTTGCGTAAAGGTTCAAGTTCAATGGTTCAACGCTTTACTCCTTGCAGATTTGAATGCTGAACATTTGGACTTTGAACCTAATAAATCTAGACTTCTAAACTCTTGGTGTTGAACCTGCACATTCCAACCTGTTGAACCTTGAACTTTGAACCAAAAATAGGTACGATGGTTCAAGTTCAATGTCTACTAACCTGAACCTTTGAACCATGATTCTGAATTGTTAAAATTTCTGAACTTTGAACCTTGAACTTGCCTAAAGGTTCAAGTTCAATGGTTCAACACTTTATTCCTTACAGATTTGAATGTTGAACATTTGAAATTTGAACCTAGGCAATCTGGACTTCTGAACTCTTGGTGTTGAACCTACACCTTCCAACCTGTTGAACCTTGAAATTTGAACCAAAAATAGGTACGATGGTTCAAGTTCAATGTCTTCTAACCTGAACCTTTGAAGCATGATCCTGAACTATTGAACTTTCTGAACTTTGAACCTTGAACTTTCGTAAAGGTTCAAGTTCAATGGTTCAACACTTTACTCCTTGCAGATTTGAATGCTCATCATTTCAACTTTGAACCTCGACAATCTAGACTTCTGCACATTTGGTGTTGAACCTACACCTTCAAACCTATTGAATCTTGAACCTTGAACCAAAAATAGGCACGATGGTTCAAGTTCACTGTCTACTAACCAGGACCTTTGAACCATGATTCTGAACTGTTGAAACTTCTTAACTTTAAACCTTGAACTTTTGTAAATGTTCAAGTTCAATGGTTCAACACTTTACTCCTTGCAGATTTGAATGGTGAATATTTGAACTTTGAACCTAGGCAATCTAGACTTTTGAACTCTTGGTGTTGAACCTGCACCTTTGAACTTGTTTACCTTGAACTTTGAACCAAAAATAGGTATGATGGTTCATGTTCAATGTATGCTAACTTGAACCTTTGAACCATGACTCTGAACTGTTGAAATTTTTAAACTTTGAACTTTGAAATTTCATAAAGGTTCAAGTTCAACGGTTCAACACTTTGCTCCTTACAGATTTGAATGTTGAACATTTTAACTTTGAACCTAGGCAATCTAGACTTCTGAACTCTTGGTGTTGAACCTACACTGTCGAACTTGTTGAACCTTGAAATTTGAACAAAAAATAGGTATGATGGTTCAAGTTTAATGTCTGCTAACCTGAACCTTTGAACCATGATTCTGAACTATTGAACTTTCTAAACCAGCTGAAGTTTTTGAACTGGTTTAATATTATTTCAACTACCACTTCTTATAAACATCATCTTCACAAAAGGTTATGAGAGAAATCATTAAGGGAGGGCACAAATTTCAGTTTTGATGGTCATAAACAGGGGAAGAAATTAATTTCAAAAATTTAAATTTGGGGGACCATAAGTGGGCCAACAAGGTATACATCAACTTTATATTAAAAAGCTCTGACAAAAATAAATATTCTAATCTTCTTTTATTATTGTTTTCTTTCTGATATTTGTTATACACTACCTTATACAATATAAAACTTCATTTACAGTTTCCACTAAAACACCTATCGGTGATTCCCTTGCACCTCCATTAGGAGCAAGTGTTAGTTGATAATTGAAAATGATCTAGTAAGAGTCTTCCATCTAAAAAAATGATAGGAGAATCTCGTTTGTTTAGTGGCTATTTGTTTTGCCTTACACTCACACCCCCATTATTTCTCTTGCTGGCACGATGCCCCCTATTTATCTTTTCTTTCTCGTTTGTCCTTTTCTCTTTTTATTTGTTTCTTCTTTGTCCTTTTCTTGTCTCACTTTTTTTGATTGAGGATGTTTTGTTTGGAATGAAAAGATTTGGCCCTGATCCCTAATGAATTCCTCTTCTTGTTGTTACCTCATAATCAAAGTCGTCAAAGTTTTTGGTATGGTAATTCTAAAGGCCAAAACCTCAATGACGACGATGTCTTGTAGCCTCAAATCTTAAGCCTGCCAATGCTTGACAAGGTATGCAAGGCATGCAATATGCACTAATGACACTTTAATCGTATGGTTCAATGTTTTTTAAAAGATTAATTTCATTATTTGTGTACCATTTGAACATTTTCTTATGTGTGTTCGAAGAGATTTTCTCCATAACCTTTTCCTCTTAACCTCTTTATTAAATGCTTTGTCACACATCTTGGGTAGTTAATGTTTTCTCATTCCTTCACGGGATCAAAATCCTTGCCATTTTTCATGCTATATTTTTGCATGTTTTTTTGTTCTTGTGGTCTTCCCTTGTTGGAGAATCCAAGTTTGAGAGATCTTGGCTTTACTAGTGATTTCACATTTTTTTGTTTCTTTTTCTTCCTATTTCACAGGGGTTTGTCTTTGGATTCAACCTTGGGGTTCTATGTTGCCCTTATTCTTTGTTTTTGGCCCTTTCTTTGTGTTCCTTTTGTTTAATCCTATGTTTTCTCTCTTTTAATTTTGTGCCCCTTGTCAAATCTTGTATTTCCTCCACATGCTAATCAAGGTTGTTTGTGATGTCATCATGATGTCTTGATTGGGCCTTAGGTGTGTCAGTTTTGGCTTGCATACTTTTGTAAGCATGAGTTAGTTGTGCTAACCCCACCCTCAACAATATTTCTAATCAAAACTTTAACATTGAATTGATTCTTAATAATCATATAGCCCAAAGTACATTTCATAAAAAAATTTCACTACTTATATAAATAACCAATATGAGAAAGTAACAATAAAATTTACTTGCAATATAAGGTATTATATTAAACTTGTTTGCAAGATTAAATTCCTATAAATAAATCTAATCTAACTAATTTTGTCTAAAATTATAAAAGATTAAGGATAGATAAATATATGAAAAAAAAAAATAAACTCAATGGTCCATTTTTTATACAATATCTAATTGATAGATATATTTGGGTAAAAATACAAACCTGTGTCACACTTTTACAAAGGAAGAGAACCACGACATGCAAAGTAGTTAAACTTCAATGACATAAAAGTGGTATTTGTGTTTAAAATTTGAAAATGATGTAAACTAATGAAATGTGTAAAATTGGATACAATTTATGCATATAATTTTTTTAAATTTTTTTGAATAAGAATTGACATAGTTTTTTAATTTTTGAAGTCCATTTTTTAAATGTTGAAAAATGCTGAAAATCGAGGGTTTAGTTCCCACAAACAAAATATATGTAAATAATCTTTTTTTCCTCTAATTTTAGAATATGTTTTAGATGACATGTACAACTAGTGCATAAAAAAAAAATATTGGTTTTCGGTATATGTTTTGTCTGTTATAACTATTCAAAGTCGGCGTTACCCGAAATTAACAGTTTTTGTCTCCCACCTAATTTTCCCTAGCAAATCTATACCAAATACAAAAAAAATTATATATTCTTGAAGAGGACTCTCTTCTCTAGTGTTAAATATAAGTTTTAAGATTTTTTGACATGATTTGCTATTTTTTTTTAATCTTTTTTCGAATGAGCATGTTCTTCAATGTTAAAATACCTATTTGTAGTTTTTTTAACTTATAATATATTATATTTAATCAAAATACTATAAAAATTATATGACCATAATCTAGACTCGGAGCTCTACAAAAGGATATTTTTAGATTTTAAGAACAATTCAATTTTGGTGGAAAAATAGGCCCTAAAAATGATATGTTCCAAGTTTTCCCTTTTTTTGCTTATTTCGCTGCCACATGGGATGCCACATAGGTAGGTCCAGCCGAAACTGGTCTGGCTGAAACATGGGCCGACCAAACATGGTCGCGTGGATGACCACGACCCTTAAAGTTGATATATAAAAGGTTTATTTTTTAAATTTAAAAACAAAAATCGATTATTTTGACTTAAAAAAGATTTTTTTTACTAAAATCATTTTTTTAATTGTTTTAAAAGCATATTTTTGGGTGTTAAAATTATCAAGAAGGTTTTTTTTATTTGCAAGTTTTTTTTATAGTTTTTTGAGATTTATTTTTGTTTTTAATTAAAGCATTGTTCAATATTAAATTATGAAATTATCAATATTAATTTTGATTTTTTTATCAATTGTATATGGTTTTGTGTATGCAGGTGAATCGAAGCTCTCAATTTGAACAAATTGTGCAATGGGGAATAAAAGAAACAAAGAAAAAAAATATGATTGAATAAGGGATGACAAAATGAAAGGTCATACAAAACGTAATGAAGATGAACCTGTTGAAGTCCAAGAAGATCCAATTCATGTAGGGAAACCAATTGATGGAAATATATCTTTTGACACGGGCAATTTGATGGAGATGGATGACGATTCATTTTTCAGTCAATTTTCATCTGACGAATTGGTACCTGAAAGCACAATAAACAAATAATGCAAAAAGATTTGGGATGCATATTTTCAAAATAAAAGTCTGATTGGAAAAGCACAATTATCTGCTAGGTTATTCAGGAAAAAAGAAATGACTCTTGTTTTGGAGTTGTTAGGTGTTGATAAGAAGAAAAACTCAGGAGACAATGTAAATCGAACAATAGTTGAAAATTTGCAGGATGCATTGAACGAAATTAACAACTTAAGTCAATGAGATGATTTAAGTGCTGCATGTAGAGCATTGATGACTACTTTATCTAGTAGGAGGTTGACACAGAGAAAACAAGTACATGCAATTTTTGATTTACTGAATGTATCTAGAAGAACTATTCAAAGATATATCAGGAAGAGAAATATGTTAGATGAAAATATTCAAAAGAATTGGGTTGATATTTGTAGACTTCCTCAAAAAGACAAAATTTTTGAAGATGTAAAAAGCCAAGTCATTGAATATTGGACTGCTCACTCTCGTGTTTCTTCTAATAGAAGGGATACTATACAGATGAAAGATGAAGAGACCGGTATGAAAATTACACATCCAAAATATTTTATAGATACAATACAAAGCGAATTGTTTGAAGCATTCAAGTAAGAATTTTCAGATGTGAAAATATGTCAAAGAATGTTTGAGAGGTTGCGCCCTTGCTTTGTACACATAAATAAGGTACGTGAAATTTGTTGTTGCCGAAATCATGTTGAGTTTCATCTATATTTGCAATCATATAAAAAGGTTATGGCAGTACTTAATTCAGATATGCTCATCCCTGCAAGTATGACATAATTTGTGAAGTCTATATTATGTGAGAAATCAGAAGATTCAAATGAGTTCAAAGTACAATGTATAAAGAGTGCATGCAGTGATTGTGGAGATTTACATAAATTTCCATTGCAAATTGAGAATATTAATGTTGCAATGCTAGTTTTGTGGAAGAGATTTGAATATGAGACATACCAAACTAAGAGCGGAGATGAATCCAAAAAAATTGTATTGAAGGAGAGTGAATTTCCCTACCTTGAGTTTATGACCAAGTTTTGTACTATCATTTATCCACATATCCAGCATTGTCATGGTGCAAGATGACAAGATAAATAATTTTGTGATTCAAAAAATTGTTTTTCACTTGGTTGTATTCTTTCAGTTGTAGATTTCTCTGAGAACTATACATTCTCCCCTCAATCAGAGCTTCAAGCTCAATATTATCATTCTGACCAAGTTGTAATATTTGTGCAAGTGACCTATAAACACACACAATTTGATTTGGATGAGGTAGAAAGTACCAATCCAAATGAACACAATATCATCAAGGAGGTTCATTTCTATATCAACGATGATAAGGTTCATGATAGGAGCTATGTGGCTCATTATTTTGCAATGTATTTTGAAGATATTGCGAATCGTGGGATAATAGCTTCACAACACTAGATTTGGTCTGATGGTTGTGCAGGTAAGTGTATGCACTTCAATTCATTTTCAAATTCTCATTGATTTCTTGTTAAATTATTATGTGATCATAATCTTGTGCATATGTAACAAATTAATCTTGCAGGACAATTTAAATTTGCAAAAGCCTTTAATTGGCTAGCTATGCAACATGCTAGACGCAATGTTCAGTTTCTACGGAACTTCTTTGAAAGTGGACATGGAAAAGGAGAGCACGATGAAGCAGGAGCATGTGTGAAGTGTGCACTTCTCCAACATGAACTTGCGGGTACAAATGGAGTGAACAGTAGTTAAATATATATATCTAAATATTTCAAATAATATAATTTAAACTTATATGTATTTGAACTTTAAACTGATAGTTTAAAAATTTACAGGTAACATGATAGAGAATTCAAAGAAAATTGTTGAATGGTGTAAAAATCATTTTGCTATTCGGGACACCAAATACAACAAACATTATTTTTGGGAAGTGAAAGGTAATTTATAGTTTGTAGGAAAAATCTAAATTAAAATTTAATTTCGTGTTCATCTCTATTATCATAATTGTTGATTTAAATATATACAACTTTCATTTCATATTTGTAACAGATATAGACCGATCTAATCCTTACATTTGTCAAAGGATTGTTGGTATTAGAAGTTTACATCAATTGATGAGTACCAGACAACACAAGCCTCTATTGATTCAAGTAAGAGAAAAATCATGTTTTTGTGTTGACTGCGTTGAGGACAATCCAATGAGTCAATGTCACAATATTGCAAATGGATATGTTTTACAATGGGATATGAAGGAGTTAATCAGAATGCCTCCTTATGAAGATGACGACATTGACATAAACATTCATGATCCTATATATTTAGCTGATTATGAGCGTGTTTCTGATTTGGTTGTTACAGGTGCATGCACATGTACATGATCTTTTATTTAAATTTAATTTATTGTACTTTTGATTTGAATTTAATATCTAATCTACATTTGTATCTAGGTGATATTTTTGCCATGGTTGCAGATCGTGACAATGCTGAAAGTAGATTATTATCTACTAAGATGCACGGAAGCAAAATACAAATTGCCAGAAGAAATTGTAGATGGTGATGGACAATCATATTCGACTGGTTCAGTTGTTATTGAAGGAACATATTATCAGCAAGTAAAGATAGACATAAATGATGTTCAATTAGTTTAAATTACTTACATGACAAATTGAATAGATTAGTTAATTGAATAGCTTAGTTACTTACATAAAAATAACTCTAAAATATGAAATAACTCATTCATAAATGAGATGACGAAAATGAACATGCATATATGAAATAACATACATACATATATGAAATGACGAAAATGAACATGTATATATGTAATGTCTAAAATATGAAATAACTCATTCACATGTATAACATACATACATATATGAAATGATGAAAATGAACATGTATATATGTAATGTCTAAAATATGAAATAACTCATTCACATATACATAACATACATACATATATGAAATGATGAAAATGAACATGTATATATGTAATGTCTAAAATATGAAATAACATGTAAATGTATAGGTCTGAAATAACAACATATAATATGTAAATGTATAGGTCTAAAATAACACGTAGATGAAATGTCTGAAATAACATGTAGATGAAATGAAATGTCTCAACTAGGAATATGTCCTGATCCGTGACCTAATGATGGTCCACCTCCTCCTGATCTTTGTGTGCAATAAAATAAATATATGTGTCATGCATACACACATGTATAATAAACTAAATACTTAAGATCATAGAGAAATTAAGTTTGAAAAAATATGTAAATTTACCTGTCTATCATGATGCAAAGGATCACTAGGAGTCTGTAAATCTCCATATCCATGCTCGACACTGTCTAGAATACTCTAGAGAACACACACACACACAAACACACACATATCAAAATTTTAATTCAAATTATTTATGTCATTTACATGTGTAAGTTTTATAAATATATCAAAATTTAAATAAATATATACCATAGCAGCATGTAGTGCTCTCCCAATATCGCTCAACTCTGAATCATGTAAGTCTAAATCATGTAAGGACAGATGTGAGGGATCAATCTGGTCATATGTAAGCAAGTTGGAAAAAGGTCAATGAATTGGACGTGATGAAGTGGCTTGGGTAGACTGGTGAGGTGCATCCTCACCAACTGCAGTCTGCTGAGGAGCTGTAGGTGGTGTAGGAATATCGACCTCCTGTCTCTATGCACCCTGAGAACTTGATCCAGTAGATCTGCTGAGAATGGTGAGGATAAATGCTGGGACATCCTTGAGAGGAACCCCAACGATAATCTGTATAGTCTGATATGCGCAAAGTAGATCACTGGATAAATATGCGTACGTACGATGGAACTGGTCCAAATCTGATATAGCTGCAACCTCAAAGGGAGATGGTATATCTACTATACTGTATGGATCATCAGTAGAGGATGCAGCCTGTGTAGGTGGAGGAACGCCATAACGGGAATGCAACATGTATCTCCCTAAATAATCAGATGACATCTCATGAACCTGTGTCGCAATACTCGTGATACTAGAAAATACATATGTCCTCATACTATGATCAGGTACAATCTGTCTTATAGTTGCCATTTCCAAACCTTTTGGTATGACCAAAAGGGTTGGACCCACCCTTACCCACTTATTAGCGGGAACTAGGGCATTAGGCCCTCTGAATCTATCTGATAATCTCCCCATCCCCTACCCAGCATAACCAGGAAAATCTGTGTAATCAACATCATAATGCAAATGAAATTCTGCAAACAATTGTTTGCATAAATATAGTGGAAGCTCATCCTTCTGGGGCCACCTATGATGAGCAGCCAACCATCGAGGATATATAAACGGTCCAACAAGGTCATCCTCACACCGCGTAGTCATATAGCCTCTAACCTGTGCTCTGTCTCGGTAAAAAGGAAACATGGTCTTCACCATAGTGGTGGAGACCTCTGTATCAATCTGTCTATACTTAATAGCGCCAGTAACGGTGCGGGAGAGAGAAGTATAAAATGTATCAATATATATACTATCATAAGGGTTGTATGGTTGAACTGTGTCAATCATACGAACTAGGTCCTCTCTAATGACCTTCACCCTATCCCTATTAGGGAGGGTGGTGGATGAATGGATACCCTGATCGAGAACCTCAATAGCTCGTGTCAATCGAGCTATGGTACTGACAAATAAATCCTCCCTGTCCTCTCTAGAATCAGTCGATCTATGAGAAGATCGGGAACTACGACCCCCCTGTACACTGACATCTCCAAAATCTATAGGCAATGTCCCTCTACCCGATGCCATGTGATATAAAAAATAGATGTATATATGCTCGAAAGTATATAGAAGAATATATGTCTAGATCAAGCTACACATGTACATGGTCCAATTCTAATTTAATTATATATTTTTAAACACATGTACATTACAAATAAATAAAATATAAAACACTTGAATGCATCTACATTTGAAAGAAAAATGATTTAAAATCATATATATACATACATGTGCATATATTTTCTAACGAAAAGAGGTTTTGAGTTATGGATCAATTTTGTCTGTAGGTTTACAACTAGCCGAGTTGAATGTAAAATAATGTTTCATGTTTAGGTTTAGGGATCAACTTGGTTTATTTGTCAATTAGGTTTATGATTAATTTGTTTGTGGTTAGCTCGTTCATGTTGGTTTCTAGCATGTTCTAGTTGAAGGTTAGGGTTCATGTGTTGGTTGAACATGTTAGGGTTTAAGTTTATGGTCAGGGTTAATATATGTTTGTTTAGTGTTAGAGTTTATGTTCATTAACATGTTCCAGTTTCATGAGTTTCTAGCTAATGCTATGTCACGTGATAGATAAAATAGATTTAAAAAAACACTTGAATGTACATGTATGTTCGAAAAAAAAATTCAATTTAGCACATTAAGGTTTATGTTGATTTATGTTTCAATTTCATATTAGGTTTCTGTTAGGGATCAATATGGTCAGGGTTTCATGTGTTAGGGTTTACATGTTAAAGTTTATGTTAAAATTCATATTTTAGTTTCATGTTAGGGTTCAAGATGTTGGTTTCATATTACGGTTTCACATGTTAGGGTACAATGTTATGTTTAATACATGAACGTTACATAATAAGTTAATGTCTTATACAATTCATTTTCCTAATGTTTTGTAACATTTTGCTAAGGTTTTCTTAGGGTTCATGTTAGGGTTAATTTGTTAGAGTTTATTTTGATTTATGTTTCAGTTTCATGTATTGTAATATTTTCCTAATGTTTTGAAACATATGTAATAAAAATAAATTAATTAACTAAATAACATTTTCCTAATGTTTTGTAACACATTCCTATTGTTTTGTAATATTTTCCTACTGTTTTCTAATATTTTCCTACTGTTTTGAAACAAATGTAATAAAACTAAATTAATTAACTAACTAACATATAATCTTAATTGAAAAAAGACATTAAATCTACATAAAACAATATTGTCTATTTTCTAAAATTAAAAATAACAAAATTAAAACAAAAAAATCAAATAATAGTGCAACTACATTAATTTAACTAAACAAAACTTAAAAACATTTAAAAAAACATAAAAAAAATATAAAAAAAACAAACAAACCTATTTTCGGCCGAAGTACCCCTATTCCGCTTTGCAATTCTTGGAAGGCGCTCAGTGCAAATGAGCCGCTCAAACGATTTTTTGGCTTATATATAATTTTAAGGGTTTCGGTTGAACCATGTTTCGGCCGGACCTATTTCGGCCGAAACACGTCTGCCACATCGACGCCACATGGCACCGCGTGTGTGCCACATATGTATGGCCGGACATGTTTCGGCCGAAAGGGGTCCGACCGAAACATGTCCGGCCGAAACAAGCCAAATGATCCTCAAGTGTGACACAACTCCGTACGTTTACCCATTTATAAATATTTAATTAATACTTAATTTACTTAAAATCTCAAAAATTCACATAAGATGGTAAATCTTCAAAAAAATCCACCAATTTATAAAAATATCCCACACCAAACACAATTTTTTGGTGTCGTAGCCATGCACTCAGCAAGACTTGATCCTCATTAAGAACCATTCAACTTCACCAGTAGACAAAGGGCCCATTGACATAAAATGTCACTATTATTGTATCTCTCCACCCTCCTCTTGAATGCATTGACAATCAATACTAATATCTATGAGAATATAAATAAAAAAACATTTCTCTAATTGCACTCTAAGTGTCCAAACATACATTTGGAGAGTGTTAAAGACACACATCATGTACAAAAATTTGTAAGGTTCTTTAATCCTAACAATTTTAACATTTGGAAAAATATATAGATTTGTTGTGCTTCAAGTTTAAATGTTAGAAGTTGTTCATTTTCTTAATAGAAAGGTGACTTAGCTTTGTGTTTTTCCCCTAAACTGAATAATTAACAAGACACCTATCGATGTATCTATAATAGCCCCAAGACTATGACCTTGAATTGATATTTATTAATGAAATTAATGTTGCAATCAATATGAGATTTCAATGAAATGATACAAGGGTTCTTAACCTAAATTTGATGATCATATTTTTACAATAAATGTGAAATCAATTTGTCATGATATAAAAATAAGTGCCATGCCGTAATTAATTATAATTATAATTATATATGTAAATTTAATGTTTAATAAGTTATGTTTGTATATATTATAGTTTCATTTCTATAGTTATAATTGTAAAAATTTAAAATATAGTTATAAATTTTAAAGATATAGTATTTTTATATTATATACATTATAGAATAATATATATTATATATTTGAAATTGTAATAATTATTAGCCGATAGGCTTTCCTTGGGGAGAAACCCTTGATCGGCAAATTGTCTCACACCACCAGAAAAATATTTTAAGCAACCAGAGTTGTCCGCAACAATGTTAGTTTTTAATTTTAGAATTTTACGGCAACCAAACTTTTATCCCTATTAGTATTTAGTAAATTCGTTAAAGGGAAGGAAGATAGATACTGTAATATATCAAAAAATTTGGAATGAGATTCACAGTCAAATGTGTATCAATTCAGAAATTTGAAATAAAAAATAAATAAGTTTGATTTCGTAGGACAAACAAATTAGAAATTTGAAATAAATAAGTTTGATTTCGATAGGGATAAACAAATTCATGTTATGAACAAAAAAATAAATGCAATATTTCTTGATGCATTGAAGAAAATGAACATTAGGTT
>MU223167.1:887697-911502 GCA_018584345.1 Thuja plicata | reverse complement strand
GCTAATAGACCATCACAAGTTTCAGAGCCCAAACATATATCTAAGATATGTGATTTAAGTTTTTAAATAATGAAATAGTCAGTGTATGTTACTATCGGCTAAACCCTTGCACCTCATTTGGTGCAAGCGCTAGTTTATAGCATATATGTAATACCTACTTTGCTCAGGATAGTCTATAGATAGAATGTGTACCCACTCCTCCCAATTTTGTAAATGTAAATTTTATGGGGGTAGTGGTTGTTCAGATACTTGATCCATACTGTTAAATGTTGTTCTGTGCTAAACTATTTTAATAGAAAAAATAATAATTATTTATAACATACATATATATATTAAAAATATAATATCGTAAATATAAATATTTTAGAATATTTTAATTTAATTTTGTAATGAAAATAAAATGTAAAATATAGCATCTCATAAAAATATACTAAATTATAAATTAAAAAAGTAATTTATTCTTGAAAATAAAGTAAATGATATATCAATTACAAAACGTTAAAATAAAAACAAAATAAAAATAATAGAAACTGAAAACTGAGATTATGAAATTTACTTCTTGAATGACCATTTTATTTGATTAATTTGGAGTTATAAAGTGGGTGGTGGTATCTCTTGACTGGTATCTCCTTGCTTAAATATGGCTACTGATTCAAGGCCCTTTTTGTCTTGGTTGCAGGCTAAGGGTCTTGTCAATTTCTATCTTCAGGTTCAGGGTAAGCTTCGAATATGTGTTTCTTCAATCATATTGTGTGTATCAGCATGATTTATATAGGCATATGAAGAATGTCAGCGGCTAATCTCTATAGATTATAAAGAAAAAATGCTGAAAATTTTGACCCACTGCAGCATAAGTTGATCTACCTGCAAGGTTTGACACTGTAGCAGGATGACTTTTGTGCTTGATTATGCCATGTGTGATATGCAAGATATTTTAGCTTTTGCATCACTCTCGTTTCTAATTTAACCAGCATAAACCGCTGCAAACCTCAGTTTTATATCAACCAGTAGATGTCATTATCCTCCTCCCTATATCTATGTGGGTGGCAAGTTGTCCTGTGGTAAAGTTGCAGACTTAATCAACATTTATGGGGATGGATTATTACCATTGACATCAGATAAACATAATCTCACATTTTAGATTTGTCATATCTTCTCCATAATGTCTTTCCTCTGTGGCAACTTAAACATTTTAAAGTTCCCCTGCTGCTGGTCTCTCTATGTGCCAACTTGGATTTTTCTAATGCACATCTTGGCCTAAGCATTCAACCCACAATGGTAGAACCTATGATTGTGCATTGATTTCCTTTTGTATGTAGTGTTATACTTGTATAGGCTGTAGTAATTTATTTGATTTTCTGGACATCTTTGTGCAGGAACACTGCTAGCGATTCCTCCTTTCCATCACTACCCTATCCAGGTGCTTATGCCAGGAATGTTATTACTTGGCCATCTAATGATAGCAATAGACAGGGCTATCTCTGGAAGGTAGCTTGGCAATTTTTTTGGAGGTGTAATTTGGGAGATCTTCAGGGCTATAATTTTTTTGCTCAGCACCAAAATATTTGTTATCATTGATGTCATATCAATGGAAAATGTTGAATTTCTGTTAATCTGCAATCATAGTTAAGCAGAAATCTGCAATGGGCTATTGTTAAAAACTAGGTTTTACCCCTCTCTTTTTGGTTAGTGTCCTTCAACTTATATCGAGCCATCATGATGTACTCTATTAACTTGTCCAGTTTTGGAAAATTGATTTTGTAAGTGAGGAGAGCACTTTTGGTTGTGGGTTTGCAGTATACCTTAATATTTACCATTCAGATTATAAGAGAAAGTTTTGAGGGTTTTATATGTTGTACTTGTAGCCAATGGAAATTGTGCATATCTATCTGGATGCATCTCCAAAAGGGGTGTCAATTGCAGTAGCAACAAAGGCAAATGCTATGAAAAGGAGCAGAAGATTCCAAAGGCATAGGCCAATTAAAGTATGGGGCAGATTGTTTTTGTGCTTTAGGCATTTTCCTTAACCACCATGCAATTCCTTTTGTAAATATTTTTTAATCTTTGCAAGGTTTCTTCTAAACAAAAGCCCATTTAGGGGAGAGAATCTAATACTTAACACGTTCTAATGGTTGGGATATCTAATATCTAATATTTTTTTTTGTATTGTAGAAGATTTGAACTCAACATCATCTAGGTGTCTACAACATGGACTTTTCTATTACACCAAAGTACCAATAGTTGTGACTTTAAAGTTGTTTTTGCTAATGATGACTATCCATAATTGAATGAAAAGTGTCCCTTATTCTAAAAAGCAACCAATCGTGTGATGCGACATCAACTGGGTCCCTAATGCATATGATTGATCTCACTTTATTTTGGGCTGTTTTGGACACCTTGGGAAAACGCATGCTGATGTGGCATCATATTTGATGATGTGCCATGAAACCTTAGTTATAAGCAGAGGACTTGCAAGTAAGTGTTGGGAGTGATTTGAAATTTCTACATAAGATTTTGATAAATGCGAAGTTAGAGTGCTCACCTAGTGGATCCTCTCCCTATCACCAACTTACTTTTGAACTGTACACAATAGTAATCTACAATTTAGTTTATTGTCAACACATAAGACTTATTGATTCAGCATTGTTTGATGTTAGAATTATTAAAGACTTATTATATCTAATAAAAATATAGGTGTTGTCAGTTTTAGTATAGATAATTTTTCAGTTTCATATAGACTATCTGTTCTCTTAAACATCATTAAAAACTTTCATTTTACACAAGTTACAATCATATTAAGATTTCACTTCAGAGAAGTCATAATCATATTGAGATTTCACTGCAGAGAAGTTATAATCATATTGAGATTCAAACTATTATTGGGCAGTAAAGCAATGATGAAACAGGGGAGGATGTATAGTTGTGACTTTGGATAAAGAGGTGTAGCAGTGGGTCAGTAATCTAAGCTAAAAAGACAATTTTAAAATTGGGGTTTGAGCATTTTGACCAACATACTGCACAGAACGCATACCAATGTTGTTTTATTCCTCTGAATTAATTAATAATTGATAAAACAAAAATGCATGCACGGTGAGTCCCCAATGTCCATGTTTGAGTGGATTGTGGACATTTGACATTTACAGGAATTGTCTTCTTTTGACATTGGAACTTGGGACGCAAAGAGTACGGAATCAAAATGAAGAGTTTGCTTTGAGTAGGGTATGCAGAGCATCCATCCACCCTCTTTTCTTCAACAGGGTGTCTATCCACTTTATTTTAAGTTTATTATTTTGAAGGAAAATAAAAATAAAAATTCTTAAATTAATTTTAGAATAAAAATAATAATTTATCAATAGGTTCTTGGTTTGATGAAGTTGAATGATTCTAAATGAGTTCACCAAAGCTCAAATATTGCTGAGTGCAAGGCTCCAACTAAATTATAGTGTCCGCGAATTTGACACAATTGATATATATATATATATATATATATATATTGTTTAATGTATTGTAGAGTGGTATTTTGGATATTATTTAGATTTTCTAGAAAATTAGTATATTTATAATTTAAGAAAATTATATATAATGAAAGATATTCATATTAAAAAGATTTTTTTTTGAATTTATTTGTAAAGTAGTTTTTTAAGCATTCATCTTAATTGTTGTCAAAGATATAATGTTATTACTACTAAAATCAAATAGATACATTCTTTTACCCTTCATGAACTTCCTTTTATACACATCCAAACAACAAACTCTTTTTTTAAATTGTTAACTTATTTACAATTATTTGTAAATTCAAATTGTCAATTACAATAGGTGAACAACAAACACATGATAGGTCTATAAACTTCCCAAATGTATGAAAAGTTTGTTAACTTCTTCACTAGAGTGTTGACCTGAATTCTCACAATATGATACCAAAACAATTTAGACAAAAATAAAATTCTCACAATCTCATAGAAAATAACTTAGACATTTTTTTGAAAATTAAAAAGATTAAGAAATAATTTCCATTCACATCTATAGAATTCAATATTTCATCAATGTAATTATCTTAAAATTAATATTACTAGAGAAATGCAACATTGGTGATAGAACCACTAATCCAAAAATATGGTGATCCTTTCTACACAATTTTACTCTCCCTTCTTAGTGTTCTTCTAAGTAATTCTCTTGTGATTTTTCTTTTGTATGTCTCTTTTATTTATAGTTTCCATCCACATATTTATTTTGATTATTTTATTATTAATTTTGTTTTAAATCATTATTTTATTTTAAAGCCAAATTTAGAATAAGCGTGTAATTGTTCAATTAATTAAATATTGTTTTCTTCCTTTCTAATATTTTATTTTTAAAATATCAAGATAATATAACTTTTTTTTTTATATTATATATAAGGAGATCAAAAAAATTAACCGAAAGGTTCCAGTTAAGTTACATTAGAGAGTATCAACAAAAAGGAGGCACACCTCACAGCATACAGTCACATCGGTAAGTATAAGTGTTCATAAACAAAACAGAACAAAGCTAGGAGCCCAACAAAAGGTCTAGAGTAAAATATCACTGTGGGTGTCAACCCACGCAGTCCAACCCATAGAACCCTCCATCCAAACTATCTTCTTCAGCTCCTGGATTTGCGTCAACATGAGGTTCTGATCTTTTTTAGACTTGAGGTTCTTTTTGATTTCCTTGTTGAGTTTTTTGCAAGCTTTATCAAACGTCTGATAATCCTCCATATTCCTTCTCCAATTATAGCCATGCTTAAACTCGTACAAAAAGAATGTAGCATGTCCATTCTTCAGGAACCTCTTCAGTTTCTCCTTGTCCATCATCATAGTAGTATGGACCGGCAAAAAGATTTTAAAATGAGTGAGTTTAAGAAATGACTCAGTAAGAACCCTGGGGTTTCTCTGATACTTTTCCTCATTCCGACATTTCCAAATCAGCCAAAGAATATTAGAAGAGAGGATATTCCAAAAAAGATTAGCATCATTTTTAAGACCAATAATATTTCCAGTGATAATTTCTAGAATATGCACATTAATAAGATAAGTAATGCCAAACATTTTCCAAACTTTTTTAGCAAAAATATAGTCCAAAAGGATATGTCTGCCGGTCTCAGGGAGATTACATAAGCTGCAAAATTCATTTATGTGCTTATTTTTTCTAATCGACAATTTGTCAAGAGTGACCAACCATTTAAAGCACTTGATTTTAGGTTCAATGGTGCCTTTCCAAAGCTTATCAAATAATTTATTCCAAGTTTTGGTATCAAGGGAGGAGTACCAAACATAGTTGACATGGCCGATGATGGAATTGTTATACCCAATAACCTTGTAAATGTTTCTGGCTTTGATTTTCGATATAACAACCCCATCAGGTCATTTACAATTTAAGAATCTATGAGAGTTGACTAGACAGACAGTAGGCAGGTTATAAGTGGCCTTAACAATCATGTTATAGGTTTTCTTTTGAGAGGACGAGATACTGAATATGTTCTTAAGGTCATCCCAGCTGATAAGATTATCATGCTCAAAGAGAGCAACTAATTGAGAGATGCCAAGGTTGTTCCAGTGCCGAGCAGAGCACCCTTGGGAGAGGGCAAGGGGTTTACCAGATAAGTGAAGAATCCACCAGATGGATCTTTCACCATATAAATGTTTATCATCATGGAAATTCTTGTTGGTAATATGAGTTCTGACTTGATCCCAGGCTTTCCATATGGTTCTGAAAACAACAGAACCCTGAACAACAATAGGGAAGTTACCAAGAATCAAGTCACTAAGGGGGAGATTCTTCCAACTTTTAGCATGTTTAGGGACACCCCTTTCAATATTATGCCTAACAAGAACTTTCCATGGATCATAACCATCCATAGAATGAAAAATCCACTTGGCAGCCAGAGCCACCCCTTGGGTTTTAAGATCCTTTAGCCCCAAATCCCCAAGATTTTATCCGTATGGCACCAGGCCCATTTGGCAACATGCATTTTTTTTATTCCTTTACCATCAGACTAGAGGAAGTTCCTAACAAATTTTTGAATTTCCAGAATCTGATAGTTGCTGAACATCCAGGCAGAAGAATAGTATATGTTATAAGAAGAGAGAATTTTTTGAAAGACCTGAACCTTGCTAGCTAAGGACAAGGATCTATTATGCCATTTGTCCAGCTTATTGGTGATCTTGTCCTTAATCCAAAGCCACATATCCTTGAGGGAGGGTTCAATAGAGAAGGGAATGCCAAGATACTTGACAATCATATGCGGGCCACCCCATTGAAAGTTGTGTTGTTTAAACCAGTTAGGAGGCTTATCCTCCCTACCAAGGCATATGGAATTGGATTAGGAAACCCGAGCTCCAGAGATGGCACAAAAACATTTAAGTTTGGTTTGCAGGGCATCAAAGTTGCTAGAATTGGACTCGAAGAAGATGGCAGTATCATCAGCGAACTCGCAGTTGATAAGCTCATCATCATTAGGGAGAGATATACCCTTAACAACAGGAGATAAGGAGTTATCTCTAAAAATGTAATATAAAGCTTCAGAGGCAATAAAAAAAAGGGCAGGGGCTAAAGGACAACCTTGTATATAATTATGATAATTTTAAAAAACTATTTTAAGAATAAATATACCTATTTTTAATATGCTCCACAAAAAGTAAAGCTAAATAAAAAAATAAAAAATAGCCAATACGAAAAAATAGTTATCTAAGGGATTACCATTTTAGGTGGAAGCAGTGAAGGGCTTAGGCGGTAAAACCCTAGTCGTGACGGTTGGGAGTAGAAGTGTCATTTGTTAATGTTTAGGCCCCATAGGTTTGTTTGAAGGATTTTTCATGCAAATCCCCACGTTCATAGGGTTTATTTGGGATGGCCTTGGAAGATCATGAAAATGAATAACTATAGTAGAAGAAATCAAGCAGTGAAACCCTAGCCATGATGGCTGTGAGTAAGAGTGTTTTAGCGAGGGCAAGGATGTGAAATTGGTCATGGGGCAATGATGCCCTTGTAGATTCACCATTGCCGAAGGATCCTTTTGGTGCTATCAAAGGTTATATCCTATAGTGGGTTTTCTAGAACGGGTGCTGGGTGGATATAGCTTGTAATGGGGATGTTGATCTTCATAGGAAGCAAGATGTGTTTGTAAAAGGGAGGACAAAAATATTTTGACCAACTTCAAAATATTTTAACGGATTTGGGCAGAGTACCTCATACACTCCTCAATAGGTTTTTAAGAAGGGTAGTTGGGTAGACATGGCCAAAGGCATTCTACCTAAACTAGACATTTCATGAGCAATCCTTGTTAGGGCTAATGTAATAAAGGTGGACGGTTGATGACATGAGACGATTGGAGAGGAATTTTCTGCTAATGGTTAGAAACCCATGTTTATTCCATTAGGGAAGAGTCAGGTTTATCCTAATCAGATGGGAAAGAGATTGGAACACAAAATCTCTCTGAAGGGCTTAAACATTAATGCTATGGGCTAGATTTATGATGTAAATCTAAACTCTAAAGATGAAAGAAGGACAAGAAGTTATGTGGAATTGCAAAACCCTAGTAGGGTTTCCTTGTCAATCAATGAAAATAAGGTGAACAAGACTATATCTAGGGTTTCCTCTTCAAACCCTAAATGTGCAAGGTCAAATACGAATTTGGCTCGAACTGGGGATACAAAAAAAGACACTCAAAACATTTGGTTGCCACTCCCAATAATTGATGCTAATGTTTGTCCTTTTAATAAAAAAGAAAAGGAGTTGCATGAGCTCACGGTTATCATCCAAGTATGTGGAGAGGAAATTATTCTCTCAAAGCCACATTAGTTTATACATGAAAATTGGTATGGGGCTCTTTTTCTCCAAGTGATCTTTGAAAATTCCTTTATGGTTGTTTTTTATTCTACTAGTTCTAAGAGAAAAATTCTAGAAAAATCATCTTGTTGGTATGGTCAAAATTTGATATTCATTAACAACTGGAAACCTTTTTTCACTCCCTCAGAGAACATCATGAAAAAAACTCCTACTTGGTTTAAATTACCAAATCTTCCTTTCAAAATTTTTGATCCAGATGTCTTGCAATTAATAGGAAACTTCAAACTTCATTGTCTCCAAAGCTTCAAACTTCAAGCCCCTAGTCTTTGAAACCCTTTAAACATAAATACCCTAAATTCTAATCTGATTACTCGAAAAGAGAATATGCATGCATCCACAAATTAGAATCACATCTACACAACTTGACACAATATTTTTATCGTGGAAACCCTGTTAGGGGAAAAACCATGGCGGGGATGATTACCCATAATAAGTAAACACCTTTTATAATTATAAACTTATTACAATATATGGGGAATGCACATGCATTCAAACTCACTTCCTAGAGCTCATTGCTCAAATGAAAATCCTCAGTCTACAAACATGAGGAAGGCTCACTAACCTACAATCCGATCAGTACAATGATAAATATTTTTGTGATTTGTGTAAATGATATCTACCTTATGTCTGATACAACTCCAATGTAGCACAATGAAGATATATGTTCAACCCCTTGTTGAAACAATTCTGATCATCATTGAATAAGGCTCTTCCTCTGCTAACCACCTCTAGCATTCACATCCACGATCCACACCTTGAATTTCCCCATTCATCATCTTATACCAAGAACTAGGTTGACAAAACCTAATTCACCATCTCTTCAAATCAATTCGCCAAATATCTTGTTTCAAATCCATATCTGATTTTCAAATCATATCCATGACCTATATCAATCACCTCAAGATTGTAACACCCATATTTCATGATTTAGCACTTGCGTAACACGATTTACCAACTAAGTTGACCAGGAACATGAATAGTAATAAAAATATTATTATTTACTAAAAAATCCACCAATCTTATCCTTTTGATCCATGTGTATTGCCAAATCATCAAGCATGTAATTCAAGAACATCCTACAACATCATGATAAACACTCAAACACTCAAACACTCAAATCCACCACAACCATTGGATTTGCAATATCTTTTTCACCGAACTTGAAGAACATTGTGAACAAGTCTTTGAGATAATAAGATTATGCCTTGCAGACCTTTGAATACAAACCCTCTAAGTTGAAGACACCTAAGTATGTCCCCAACACATTCCTAGGTTCACTCCATGAAATTATAACTTGATTATGCACACCGAACCTCTTTTTGTCTTCTTGTCAACACTATCTGTCACCCAGTCTACCAGTCAAAAATTCTCACCTTGAATCATGTCCAAATCTTCATGATATCCTCTGAAACCTAGAGTGAACTAATTACTAACCCTCTTCAACAATCTCCTACATGCACAAATTCATATCTGCAATATTTGATTCTCATTGGACCTATGAACATCTTGTTCCACTAGCTAACTTGCAATAGTTAAGTTAGCAACAAACAAATAGATCTGTTCAATTCCTCTGGTTGCTCTAATTCCTCTGATTCTTCTGATATGTTGACATCAATGAAAACACATACAATTATGCCAATATTTCAACAATCTCCTCCTTTGGCATTAATGGAAACATGTGATGTGAAAAATAAGTAATGCAATCAGAAACCAACAATCTTACTCCTAGAAAGATAATCAACAATATTGGTGGAACCCAAATTTATAGATCAATTTGCATATCCAAATAGCTCAGGGAAGTATTATTTATACCTATGTCAATGTGATTTATATATATTGTATTTCTATTATACCCTAGTGTTCTTAGTTTCATATTCAAATTCATAATATAACCGTTACATGTGTTTTCGCGGGCTTCTCTAACTTTACCATTTTATTATATTATCTTTGCGTAGACCCATGTTGTGTTTTTGTAGGTTGTATCCATATGCTTATGCCACATCTCTCACAGAAGGCATCACTTTCATCACCGTGGTTGTAGAGTTTGGTTTCCCTATTCAGTGTTTTGTTAAGCGTTATACTCAACAACATTATCCCACATTGATCCAAGAGTTGAAGTATCAAGTTAGTTATATTGGGCCTTTTGGAGGACGTGGTTCACGAAATGGATGATTGGACACGTAGTATATTAGGATTGATAGTTAAACCTCAGCAAAGTTTGAAAATTGGCATGATCCCTTAATCAAAATTTGAACGACCTTTATCCATTGAGGAATCACGCCTAGCTGACAAGTGTCCACTGAGATCTCGCCTGAGTGGGGCCAAAAAAATTAAGCATCAATAATAGTAATATAACCAAGTTTCCATTTTTATAATACCAATTAACATCTCATAATCCTCAATTTAACACTCTATTATGATGTAGCATAATTATTGGCTCACTATACACATCCTTCTATATCATCAATGTTGGGGTGTGAATCCCAACAATCAAACTCGGTTTCCATCCAATTATCTTTGCATGTTCAACTTCTTTGTTGGATATGCAAACAATATATTGGAGATGTATTTATGTTTAATATGTTGTGTATTCGATTGAATTTTTACTCTAATTAATAAACTAATTCCCATGCTTCAAGAGTGGATGTAGGCATTTGCCGAACCACTATAAATATTTGTGTTCAATCTTTGTTCTGTTAATTTTTGTTTGTATATTTTTTTATTCGCTCTTTCATATTTATAATTGGTATCAGAGCTTGGGTGAAGCTGATTGGAAATCGTTGAAGAATTTCTAGAATTATGGAGGAGTTGAAGGTGGAAAATTCTAAGGAAAGAATTTTGGTTTATGGAAAGTACAAATGGAGTCACTATTAATTAAGAAAGATCTTTTTCTTTCTTTAGAGGGGAAATAAAAGAAGTCATCTTTGCTAAAAGATGAATATTGAGAAACCTTGGACAAGAAGGAGAGGGAAACAAGTTTTCTTTGGTTGTCTGATAATGTTCTTTTTAATTTCATAGTTGAAATAACAACAAAGGCAGTATGGGACAAACTTACAACCACATATGAAATGGCATCGGTTGCAAAAAGGGTATTCATCTTGAAGAATTTGTATAAAATCAAGATGAAGGAAGGTGGATTCATGGAAAACCACCTCAACGAGTTTAATACTCTGATTAGCCAAGCGAATTTAGTGGGAATGGCACAAGATGATGAGAACAAAGCTATTATCTTTTTATGTTCCTTACCAAGCAGTTGGGATGGGGTTGTGATAGCGATTAGTACTTCGGTATCCAACAAGAAAAATTTGGGTTTTAATGAAGTTGCAGCTACTCTTCTTAGTGAAGATATGAGAAGAAATAATGACGAGCCTTCATCTGGTGAAGCCTTAATGGTTGTGAGTACTGGAAATAGAGGAAGGAGCCATGAAAGAGGAAGAAATTTCAACAACAAAAGGAGATCCAAATATGCAAAAAGATAAAATTCTAGGGGCAAAAATGGGGATTGTTGATTTTGTGGAAAACAAGGTCACTCAAATAAGAATTGTTTCTCTTAGAAAAAGGCATAAGAAAGAGTTCAGGACAACGAAGAAAATACCACTTACAAAAAAGATGATGTTATTTTAATTTTATCAACAAGTGAAAACACTTTAGATTCGTGGGTGCTTGATTCTGGTGCATCTTTCCATGCCTCTTCTTGCACGTAGGCTTTCACAAACTACCAATAAGGTTAGTTTGGAAGTGTGTTTTTGGGTGACAACAAAGCTTGTGAAATGATTGGAAAATGTGATGTTCTATTGTCATTAAAAGGTGGCACTACATGGTTATTAAAGGATGTCTGTCATGTTCCTAAACTAAAGAGAAATCTTATTTTGTTTATCAACTCCACACTCAAGGCTATCATAATTTATTCAATCCTGATACTTGGAAAGTAATCAAGGGATCATTCATGGTTGCAAAGGGAGATAGTGTTGGTAGTTTATATATTCTAGAAAGTGATAGTGAAGTGGGAGCTTCCATGTCAATTATGGACAACAACTCAGAGCTTTGACATCAAAGGCTCGGTCACTTGAGAAAGAAGGGTCTTGATGTTATGCTCAAAAGGGAACGTCAATTTCCAAGTCTGAAATCTATTGATTTAGATTTTTGTGAGCATTGGCTTTATGGAAAGCATAAGCAGGCCAACTTCTTGAAGATGGTAATGAGAAAAAAGGGTACACCTTTGGAGCTAGTTCATTCAGACATCTTCAGACCTACTGAGGTAACTTTCATTGGAGGGGCTAATTACTTTGTTTCTTTTCTAGATTATTGCACAAGGAAAGTTTGGATTTACATGATTTCAAAGAAATCAAAAGTTTTCTCTAAATTCAAAATATTTCAAGCTCTTGTAGAAGATCAGATTGGGCACAAGATTAACTATCTAAAAACTGATAATGGAGGAGAGTTTTGCTCCTCAAAATTTGATTTTTTTTTGT
Source organism: Thuja plicata (assembly GCA_018584345.1). Classification (NCBI taxonomy): domain Eukaryota; kingdom Viridiplantae; phylum Streptophyta; class Pinopsida; order Cupressales; family Cupressaceae; genus Thuja; species Thuja plicata. The sequence goes on along the minus strand of MU223167.1, from coordinate 899,164 downwards.
GGATAATGGTATCCATAGGATCAAATTTTTCTCATTTACTTCTCAATAAAATGGAGCAGCCAAGAGGTTGAATAGGACAATACTTGAGAGATCCTGGTGTATACTCTCTAATGACTAATTGGGAAAATAATTCCCGACAGAGGCTTGCAATACAACTGTATATTTGATTAACCACACTTGTTCATCTTGGTTGGATTTTGGAATTACAGAAGAGGAATGGGTGGGAAAAAGAATCTCTTATTTACATCTATGAGTATTTGGATGTGAATCTTTTTTACATGTCGCAAATGAAGAGAGAAAAAATTTGGATTCCAAATCACAGAAGGACATATTTATTGGTTATGGTGAGGATGAATTTGGGTTCAAATTTGGGATCCGAAAGGAAAAAAAGATTATTTGAAGTCAGGATGTTGTCCTCAATGAGAAGACATTCCCAACCCTGCAGACACAAGCAACGTCAGAGAAATAATATGTTCCTATATCTCTATTTTGAAAAAATCTGGCACAAAGATTATCTAGAAATAATATAAAAAACATAGGTGGAATGCAGAATTTAATTTCACAACCTTCACCTATATCAATTTTATTCCCTTCCCCTTTTTCATGTCCTTCTATGACCTCTCGCTGTAATCACCACAGTACCCCAATTGGTTCATATTCACCGCGCTCTATTTTTGAATCCTTATCAAAGGATACTCCACATACCGTGTCACATGAGGCGTGCTTGGATCATGGTAGAAAAATTGGAATGGACGATATGGTTCCTAATCAAAACAAGATGGAAATTGATTGACATAGCATGGCATCTTGTCTGCACGACACAACATCAATTTTGGATAGCGTGTTGAATGGTCTAGACTGCAGAGTCTTGCCTAATAATGACTCTGCCTTTACTCCACACGGTGGTGATGTTGCATTTGGGAATAAAGTTGTAGCACATTATATGGTGCCTCGAGATGCACACGATAATGGAGACCATAAGAAGCTAGGGGATGATGATCAAGAGGAAATGCGTGAGGAGGTGGATTCTTTATTGGCGAATCAAACTTGGCACTTGGTACCTTTACCACCTAATCAACAAGCTTTAAGAAATAAATGGGTGTATAAATTGAAATAAGAGGATGGAGGTTGATTTTTTTTATCAAGCGAGGATGATTGTCAAAGGCTATGGTCAACAACAAGGTGTGGATTTTATTGAGATCTTTTCTCCAGTAGTGAAAATGACTATAATTTGAGTTGTTTTGGACTTGGTAGCAACATGGGATCTTGAGCTTGAGCAGTTGGATGTCAAGACTTCTTTTTTACATGGAGATGTTGATTAGGAATTATATATGGTGCAACCTGAAGGGTTTGTCAAATAGGGTCAAGAGAATATTTTTTGCGGGTTGAAGCAGAGTTTGTATGGGCTTAAGAAAGCCCCAAGACAATGGTATCTCAAATTTGATCAATTTATGATTGAGCATAAGTTTGTACACTCAGAAGTTGATCCATGTGTTTATTTTAAACGATTTCCTAATGGTGAATTTTTCATACTTCTACTTTATGTGGATGATATGTTAGTGACCGACACTAGCATAAGGATTTCTCCTGAGATTAAGAAGCAATTAGCTAGCATATTTTCCATGAAATATTTAGGGGCAAAAAAACAAAATCCCTGGCATGAGTATTTTTTGAGATAGGCACAAAACAGAAATCAAGTTATCACAAAAATAATACATTGAAAAGGTATTGGACATATATAATATGCTAGAAGCTAAGTCGGTAAGCATGCCTTTAGCTTCTCATTTTTTGTTTATCTGTTGAAATGTGTCCTCAAACACAAGACAATCAAGACTTTATGAAAGACATTTCATATACATGTGCGGTTTGGAGTATAATGTATGCTATGATTTCTTCTTGCCTAGATATTGCTCATGTAGTGGGAGTAGTAAGAAGATTTATGAGTAATCCTCGTAAACCTCATTGGAAGACTGTCAAATGGATACTAAGGTATTTAAAAGGTACTTATGATTTTTCTTTGTGTTTTGGAAAGGATAAGGCACAATTGCAGGGATTTGTAGATTCAGACCTTGGTGGGGATTTAGACAAATGAAAATCTACTCCTAGTTATGTTTTCACATTTGCTGGGGAAACGATCAGTTGAGGTTATAAATTGCAACATAAAACCACACAATCATCTACATAGGCTAATTATATAGCTCTCTCGAGGGATCAAATGAGATGGTATGGTTGCAACTTTTGTACAGTGAATTGGGCCTGAAGAAATCAGGTTTTAATTTGTTTTGTGATAGTAATAGTACTATATTTATGAGTAAGCATCATACATCTCAGCGTTGTTATAAACATATCGACTTAGTTATCATTACATTCGACATGTGGTTGAATAAGGAAAGCTTCATGTGGTGAAAATTGACACCAAGGAGAATCCAGCTGATGATCTAATGATGGTTTTTACATGGGAGAAGTTTGAGTTTTGCCAAGCTTCTCTCGACATTTCTAGGATATGATAACAAGAATCGAAGTGGGGGAATGAATTTGTTGCAATAGTAGTTGGTATTCAAGTGGGAGATTGTTGGGGGTGTGTAGCCCAATGGTCAAACTCACTTTTCCTCCAATTATCTTTGCTTGTTCAACTTCTTTGTTGGATATGAAAACAATCTATTGGAGATGTATTTATGTTTAATCTACTATGTATTCAAATGACTTTTTACTCTGATTAATAAACTAATTACCCTGCTTCAACAGTGGATGTAGACATTTTACGAATCACTGTAAATCTCTGTGTTCAATCTTTGTTCTTTTTATTGTTGTTTGTATATTTCATTATTCGCTCTTTCCTATTTACAATCAATATCATCTAGTTGTTGACATAACTAGATTTCAATGCTATCATAATGCCAATCATTCTAACTCATAGCTATATGACACTCTTTTAATTAATACCAATAATCATTTTCCTTAATGCTTGGCCCAAGTCCTTAATATCTGTGACCATAACAATTTATTGTATCCAAAAGTAATAGTAATGATTCATGATTGGAAATAGATTCAAGGCCAATAACCAATGAAGTGAATAAGAGATGATACATAGTAATTTTTGTAAATGCTCAAAACTAATAGTAATACTAAGAGCTAGAAACCATGAACTTGAATAGAGGATCTAGGTCTAATGGTGCAACAATGTCTTCCCTTAAGTATCATAACACATTTATGAAAGGAATAGGTTGGCACAATGAACTAACTCACATAGTTTTTATCATGCATGAATAGATCAAGTATTAAAATTTTTTATGGAGAAGTAAAACTTTCTAATGAAGGTCTTAAATTTCTTTACCCTTAGTTAGGCTAGTGTGCGCTCATCAAGTGGGATGGTTGATGCTAGGGGAAAGAATAATCAAAAGAAGCATAGAGGAGCATGGAAAGGGACATAAAAGTTTCCTTATACAAGGAGGTACACCCAAATATAAACCTCAAAGAAACTCTATACTCAAACTATTGGAAATAATGGAATGGTGTGTACTAAGAGGGGAGGGGTGAATCAGTACCCTCAAAATTTTTATCACTTAACCTTAATCCTTTTTGTAATCAATTGTATTATGAACCATATACGCTATTCTATCTTTGTGTATATTATATCAATTGATTAACTCAATAAGAATGTAAAACATTCATGAAATTGTTAGACACATGACACAAGATTTAGTAACACAAAAAACCCCTGCTAGAAGGTAAAAACTGCAGTGGGGATTAAACCCACAAAGCTTCACTATCTGCAGAATGGAAGGGGCTGGTTAAGGCTTACAATTTTTTATCACTTCTGATGATCTACCCTGTTAGGAGTATTATGTAGAGACTAGTTAAGGTCTGCTCTGTTAAGAGCTTTAGAACCACTATTTAGTGTGCACTCAGTTAAGAGATTTACAAAGGATTGTTAAACCCACCTTTCTCAAGGATTTCTTCTATTTGCTAAACTTGTTAGAATGTAGTAAAAAATATTCAATGACCTGAGTATATGCAATCTAAAATTGTTGATTACAGATCCAATAAATATTACATGTATATTTATCACCTATTGTGATTGATAAATACCTCTGTTCAGCTCGGTAGCCTTGGTTCTTGTTCTTGATAACTGATTTCATCCTTGGCTGTTCTTCTGCATAAAACTCTTAGTCTAATCCATAGATGTTCTCCTCAGCTACAATCATCATCACACACATGTGTTCTGATAGATTACATATGTATTTATACAAGGATTTAGACCTAAATGAGTTTCACATATTACAAAGATAACTCTATGATTGAAGGTTTATAACTTGACCTTGATCTCCTAGTTTGCATGTTTCTAATTAGTTAGACTGATTAAAAAAATTAAATTACATCTCTTGTCCCTCAAGAAATGGATTTAAAGCTAATAGAAAAGCTAAATATAAAAATCAAGTGTTTTATCTGACGTGGAAGTCAGATCCACATTTCTCGGGATTCTAACTGTCTCTCGGTAGACTGTGCTCAGGATGCTCTGTAGTTTCTCAGGTTCCTCTATCATCTATTCTGTCGGGTTGCACCATTCTCTGCTTGTTGGGTTCCTCTGTTAGGTTTTCTCTGTCAGGTTCCCTTGTTATATTTTTGGGTTGCACTGTGTCGTCGAGTTTGCTTGAAATTTTATGTCAGGTCGCACTAAACCTGACTTTCGGTGTGGTGTTACCAACGGTTTCAAAACTATTTTCCTTTGCATACTAATGGAAAAACATGTCTTTAATCTCCCCCTTTGACATTAGTATCAAAAATTGATATGTGCAAAATACTAAAATGTTTAGTAATGTACACCATGTGTTTACCTTGTCATTTATGACTCCCCCTATGTATATGCCGGTATAGTATAAGTATATGTATGTACACTTACTATTCTCCCTTTTCACCTTATCATATTTTATCATATCATTTTCTGCTTTTGTATCTTATCAATTTCCCCCTTTTTTGATAGTTAGGGCAAATGTGTAATCACTTACAATTTGTCAAAGATGTGGGAATGAGAGTTGTTCATGTCCTCCATCATCTTTTCCCATTTCTCTTGAAGGTGTTCTAGATCTATGTGCTCCAATGTTATTCTAGCCTGCATATCATAGATGTTGTCAGTGACATACATCTCCGGGGTGTCTATCAATTTCCTTGTTGTTGTCATGTGTTGTTGCAGTAGTGTAAGATTGGGTAAGAGTAGAGCTTCTAGCTCAGTTAACTCATCCCTAAACTTTGATTCTACCTCTTGGATTTGAAGTCACAACTTCTTTGCTTCCATTATCTTTGCATAATGTAATTGTATTGCATTGTCTGTTGTTGAGAGACTTTGACCACTAGAATTTAGACCTGCATGTAGTTTTGCAACCTTTTCACTATTCTCCTTAGTGAATTTCTCTAATGTGCTTAACATTTGAACTAAGGCTATTGCTTCTAAAATGATAGGTTCTAACTCACTTACTTGTTCAGACAACTTCACCTTGTTCTCTTCCACTTCTTGGCTGATTTTCTCGGTCAATTTACACTGGTAATTTTTATCTTCTCGTTCTTCAATTTCCTTTTCTACATCCACAATCTGTGATTGGATTGCGTCGGTAAGAACAACTAATTGATCAATGATTGATGCATTTTGATCAATTTCTGTATTTGGTACTATTTGTTGAAGAATATCCCTTGTTGTCTCATGTACCTGAGTACCCTTTGTCTCCTTCTTAAGCTTATCCATGATAGCTTTTCTTTTGCAAAGTTCTGCATAGTTTGTCAGTGCCTTTGGATCTAATGTCCTTGGATCACAGGCTGGTATCTCAATTATCTCTTCTAGTGTAACTAGATTTTTGTTGTTCTTCTTGGAAAGTGTTGTGGAGGGACCTGTATGCACTACCATAGAAAGATCCTTTTCTTGGTATGATGTGCTTGGTGAAGGCTTTGGTGTATGTGAGCCTGTATCTTGCTGCTCGATCTTTGCCTATTAGTTGGGAGTGGACGTCTCCACATCAACCTTAGCGTTATTTGAAGCATCTCCATTGGTATCCTTAGGAGTGGTATCACCTTTCTTTTCTTCTTCACCTTTATTTTCTTTTTTTCCTCCATCTATTTCCTTTTTCTCTCCATATTTATTCTACTCATCGGGTGTGTCTTTTGGTTCCTCTGCACCCTTATCTTCGGGTATGCTTGCATCCTTGTCGGGTGATTTCTCCTTCTCTAAGATAATATTGATAGCTTGTATCAATAGTGGTATTTGTCCCAGTGTATCTATTTGAGCAGTATCTGTTGTTGTGTCATATTCCTCAGTTTGGTCTGGGGCAATAGTGACATCTTCATCTTTCTTTACCTCATCTACAGGATCTTCTCCGGTAATGTTAATGATAGTATTTCAGGCCATGTTTCATCTGCAATGTCCATATCCTTGTTAGCTGCTCTGTTCAATGCTTCTTCATTTACATCTTCACCATTAGTTATAAGAATATGTTTAGGGCTTGGTTTAGCCTGATCTTCTTCATTGTGTGGCTTGTCGGTAAGAGGTAATTGTGGCTCAAGGCTTGTGTTCTTTTTAGGTACATCAAGTATCTTTCTCCATGCATCCTCAATTTTTCTATGAAGCTCAATTAGATGTCCCTGTAGCACTTTGTAGGCTCTTAATTTTGGTGAGAACCTTTTGGAATGTTTCTTCATCATTTCTTCATTCTCTTCCATCTTAGATTCAGGTGGCATAACTAAAACTAGGGCTCTTTCCCTTATTTGTTTCTCTTCCTTTAGTGCATATGTCCACCTTGCCAAAATTTTGTCTAGAAGTTCTTAAGGCATTTTATTTCCAAACTACATTGGTACTTATTTGAATATGCACATTGTTGTGATTATTGCCTCTTCTAACTTATTCTGATCCTCAGGATCCAGTGTTAGCCATTTCCTAATCTTAGGTTCAGTTATTGAACCCAACTTGATGGTAGCTGCACATACCTCATCAATTATGGTAGGGAACTTGTTCTTAACAGGTTGTTCATCCTGTTCAATGTCCTTTATGTCTTCCTTAGTTCTGATGAGTCTTCTTCTTTTTGTTTGTGCATGTTTCCCAGTTTGAGGCTTTCTCTTGTAAGTCCTCACTTGTCCTTTCTTCACCGGTGATGTAGTTGCAAATTTTGTTGTCTGACTTCTAGTCCTCGATGCATCAGTGGTCCTTGGTTTATTTGCTGGTGGTGGTGGTGCATTAGACTTTGTAAATTTGAGATCACTCAATTTTTTTTCTTCACCGACGGGTGACTGTCCCTCGGTGTCATCCTTTTGTTCAAACTCTTCATCATTCATCGACAACTTTTTCTTCAGTGTCTTTACTATTTTCTCTTTCTTTCTATCAATTTTCTTCATAGTTAAGCCTGTTTTGATTCTTTCCTTGGCTTCTTCATAGGTTCCAAACCTAGGTTGTGACTTGTCCACTGGCTCATTTATCAATGCTTCAATAGCATTGGTGGCTTGGTCTATGTTGACTTCATAGTCAAGTGGTGCTATACATGCTTTTCTCGGTATAACTTGTTTGATAAATGTGTTATCGGTGTCCACCATAAAGTAAATGCTAGTTTTATACTTTTCTACCAATTTTACTAGTATCCTCATTCTTTTTTGTATTCTTTCCTTAAATACAGTAAAGTATTCATCCATAACTGATACAAAGTTGTCACCCAGCGATTCGATGAATTCACTGATTTGTATGGGCATTGGTCGGGTGGTATCCCAGTTGACATTTCCAAATATTTATGAATTGGAATTTGTAGACCTGATTGTCCCCATGTTTTCATCTTACTATTTCAGTAGAAGCTTGGATAGATCTAACTGTAGACACTTTATAATCTTATAAGCAATGTTAACTGCTCCACATGCTATGTTGTTTAGCCTGTTGGATTGGTATATCTTATACCCTAGTACACATACACTGAACTTGAGTTCTGGATCAGTGATGGTGTTAACCTTGAATCCTTTGTTGTCCCAAACTGCACCTGTCATCTTCTCTATCTCGGGACGAGAAGGGTGTTTGAGAGCCTTGGCTTTGTCGCTTGATCGTGCACTTTTCTCAACACTAACCGAATCCATTCATTCTTAAACTCTCTCGGGAACATTAGGGCACAATTCATCCCTTTGACCTTGATGTGTTTGTGTTCCTCCTTGACGGTTTCTCCTGTACAAAGCTTCTTGTAATCTTGATCAACTTTAAGATCTCCTATCTCGACGATCTTGCAGTGTATGTAGGAATGAACATCTTCAATCAATAAAACCCTAGGTGGAATTCCAAAGAACACACCAACATCGTTAGGCTGCAAAGCAACCTCTGGACATATTTTATACTTAGGTTCTTCACAAGTGGAGTTCTTGATCAGAATAACCTTCTTTTCCTTAGCATGCTTTATCTTGGAAACTCTTGAAGTGGTTTCCATCATTTCTGAGAAATTTAGGGTTTTTTTGTAAATCAAAATAGTGAGCTCGGTGATTTTTGTTACTTAATTTAACCTTCTATAGATATTTTTGTTTAGAATCTGAATGCCATGAATCTTCTTAGAGTACTCTACAATATGGTTGCTCTATTTTTTCTCTACTCTGCTCTGCTCCATTTCTTAGCTCTAAATCACTGGTGAGTAATGAGCTCTTTTGTCACCCTATTTATAGACGGTGCCCTAAGTGGAGCAATTAATGCTCTAACCACTTGTCAGGTGTCGAAGACAGAGTTTCTTAGGTTACACAAAAAATTTCGGCTCCGGGTAAGTGATAACTTACTTGACCTTTCATAGGTTTACTGATGGTGCTCGGGAAGTGGTGAAGTCTTCAATGCATTTCACATGATTATCAATGAGTCTCAGGTTACACTGATTAACTTGGTTTTCATATGTACACCGATGATTCTCGGTATGCTTTGACAACTTAGCTTTTGTATGTTAACTGATGCTTTTTGGTATGCATTGACCAACGAGATTGAATTCACAGAATCATAACAAGTAATATCGTAGTGCATCTTTAATCATGCTAATTTGGCATTTTAACTATGTATAGTGGAGCTAATGTAAAGTATAACTTAGTATAGTGCAGTTCCATACTTACTTGTTCATCTTAGGTGGGGGTGATGATGTTACCAGATCCATTGGATAAGGTGTCACCAATTGTGTTGCTTGGTCCAACATCATCAGTGTTTGTCGCTTTCCTCCATATTTTGTTTCTCATCTTCCTGATGTCTTGAATGGTGTTGCCATTGGAAAATGTGCTTGTCTCTGTCACTCGGTCTCTGCAGTCTTTTCTTAGATGACCAACTTTATGACAGTGTAAACATGCCATTCCAGGGTTAGTCTAGCTCCTAGACTTTCTCATCCATTTTCTCATGCAGTTTGCCGCTATGTGTCCAAATCTTCCACATGTTGTTCATTTTTCCCATGTACTGTAATCCCAAACATATGAGTTACTGATTCTTTTCGGTTGATAAGCATTTTCTTGATCTTTAGGCTTCCATGCTTACCTTTTCTTCTTTCTGCATTCAAGAGATGTGTGCCCATGCATTTTGCAAGTAGGATAGTATTTGTCCATGTAGGTTTCCTTCTTTGGTTGTTTCATCTCATATTTACATTCATATGATTTATGTCCCTTCTTGTTACCTTTTTAATAATTTCCTATGAATGAAGGTGTGGATTTAGGAATACCTTTTATTTTGCTCCTGCAAACATTTGATGTGTGGCCTAGTTTTCCACAGTGATTGCATGACTAATTTATTGGTCTTAGATTTGTGTAGACATTCTTTGGATCAACTTAGTATGGTGATTCTCCATTCTTAGTATACCCTAGTCCAGTATTGTTGTTGACTCTTCTTTGTCCATCCAGGAAATCATCCATCCTTTTTGTGCTTTCTTCATCTCTCTTGATCATGTCATTGTGTTGTTGCTGAATTCTCACTTCATGCTTTAATCTTTCATTTTCTTCTCTTAGTTCACCAATAGCTTCCAGATTTCGAATCAGTTCTATGATCATTCGAGTTGCCTCCTGACTCATAAGAATAATCTGATTGGTGATCTCATGATGATGTTCTGTAAGTCTTTGTATTTTGGACTCTTTCTCTTGTAGCTTTTTAGCAATCTTCCTCTTGTCATCAATTGCTAGTGTTCTCTCTTGCTCATCTTGTCTAGCATTATTCATAACCTCAATCATTCTTACCATCTGTGTCTCTTGAACAATTTGCAGTGATTTTACTTGTCTAGCCAGATATTAATTTGTTTCATTTAGACTTGTAATGCTTCCTTCAGATCTGTCTAATGTGTTGCTTGATGTAGATCCTGAAGACTCAAATAAATCAGGTATCTCTTCTTCATGATAGTCTGTTTCATTACATCGAGATGCCATAATCTTTCTTTCATCCAACAAATGTCTCATCTTGATTCTATCTTATTTATATTTCTCATAGAAGATTTGTATCTCTAACTTCTGATTCTCAATACTCTTGTCTAGCTTGTACCTTTCCACTATATGATCTTTTCTCTTAAGTCTTAAAACTTTTCCAAATTAAGAGATCTAGCTTTGATACCAATTGTTGGAAATAATGGAATGGTGTGTACTGAGAGGGGAGGGGTGAATCAGTACCCTCAATTTTTTTTATCACTTATCCTTAATCCTTTATGTAATCAATTGTATTACCAATCATATATGATGTTCTATCTTTTTGTATGTTATATCAATTTATTAACTCAATAAGCATGTAAATAATTTATAAAAACATTCATGAAATGTATAGACACATGACACAAGATTTGGTAAGGCAGAAAATCCCTATTAGAAGGTAAAAACTATGGTGGGGATGAAACCTACAAAGCTTCACTATTTGCATAATGGAAGGGGCCGGTTAAGGATTACAATTTTGATCACTTCTGATGATCTACCCTGTTAGGAGTATTATGTAGAGACTGGTTAAGGTCTACTCTGTTAAGAGCTTTAGCAACACTATTTAGTGTGCACTCGATTAAGAGATTTACAAATGATTGTTAAATCCACCTTTCTCAAGGATTTCTTCTATTTGCTACTGTATGCACCCTAAAATGGTTGCCTAGACTTTGGGACTCTTTCAAGAGAGACTTTGGAATCCATATAGCCTTAGGCTTTTCATTTCTTTTTGATGATTTAGAGAGAATATCTTCAATGATGGATTTTGGAACCCATACTTGTCTTGTAATTTTCTTCTTAGATATCTCTTTTGACTTTATGCCCCCATGTCGATTAGAGGAGACATGGTGATCTTCTTTTTTAGATGGATTCTTGTATTGCTTCTTTTTCTTGTATTGAGCATTCAAGTTTCTTCCAAAAAGACAGTAGAATGTACACACAAAAAGGTGCACTTCTATGAATCCTTACATGCAAGGAAACTCAAGAATGAGCCCTCACAAATCGATCCATAGCTCTCTATGCATGGAGTTGCAAGATTTGTAAAAATTGCTCTCAG
>MU223167.1:874237-885542 GCA_018584345.1 Thuja plicata | reverse complement strand
CATGAGTTCATAGCTCTAGCTGAGAGCAAATTTACAAATCTTGCAACTCCATGCATAGAGAGCTATGGATCGATTTGTGAGGGCTCATTCTTGAGTTTCCTTGCATGTAAGGATTCATAGAAGTGCACTATTTTGTGTGTACAGCTACACTTGTTAGAATGTAGGCAAAAATATTCAATGACCTGAGTATATGCAATCTACAATTGTTGATTACAGATCCAATAAATATTACATGCATATTTATCACCTATTGTGATTGGTCAATACCTCTGTTCTCCTCGGTAGCCTTGGTTCTTGTTCTTGATAACTAATTTCATCCTTGGCTGTTCATCTGCATAAAATTCTTAGTCTGATCCATAGATGTGCTCCTCGGCTACAATCATCATCACACACATGTGTTCTGATAGATTACATATGTATTTATACAATGATTTAGACCTAAATGAGTTTCACATATTACAAAGATAACTCTATGATCGAAGGTTTAGAAGTTGACCTTGATCTCCTAGTTTGCATGTTTCTAATCAGTTAGACTGATTAAAACAATTAAAATTACATTGCTTGTCCCTCAAAAAATGGATTTAAAGCTAATAGAAAAGCTAAATATAAAACACAAGTGTTTTATCTGACGTGGAAGTCAGATCCACATTTCTCGGGATTCTAACTGTCTCTCGGTAGGCTGGTGCTTGGGATGCTCTATAGTCTGTCGGGTTCCTCTGTCATCTGTTCTATCAGGTTGCACTGTTCTCTGCTTGTCGGGTTTTCTCTGTTGGGTTCCCTTGTAGTATTTTCGGGTTGCACTGTGTCGTCGGGTTTGCTTGACTTTTTCTGTTGGGTTGCACTAAACCTGACTTTCGGTGTGGTGTTACCGACGGTTTCAAAACTGTTTTCCTTTGCATACTAATGGCAAAACATGTCTTCACAAAATAATCCTAATTATAGTCCTTGCAGATATATGAATTATTACAAGAGGGTGCACAGATGAGCATCATACATGATGTCCACAACACCCTTCTTCCCAAGCTAGATACCGTATTCACAAACTTTAGGTATGGTCACATAATTTACTTGTGTTTCACATGGTACAACACAAATGTAAGCTCCACAATGTTTTCCAAAATAAAACTCATTAACAAGTCACTCAAATAACTTATTCAATCTAACTAGGTTTATAACCTAGCCTTTTCTATACTTTGCAATTTCTCGCTTATTCAACAACACATGACATATATTTTGACCATATCATTTGTTTCACATGATCAAAACTATAATTTAATGATTCACATTGCACTATGATTTTGTTTTTACTTTATGTTATCTCTCATTTCTCCTATTAGTATCACAGTAATGTCCTTTTACTTGAAAAAATACATTTAAAATAATTAATTTCTACTTCCTATCCTACTCTCTATTTTCCTTGCTTTAATGACAAAGTTATTTTCTCTTACAACCCTTAATATCAAAGGTCACATCAAAGGAGATATGATCTCCAAAGTATTACCAATCTTCTTGAAAGAGCATAAATATGGAATACTTGGTGAAATATAAACTCCATGTTGGTCTCTTCGTGTAAGCACTTATGAAATTCAGGGTAAAGGGGCTCAAATACTACCCATGTTGTGATGAATGTTCACTCTTTGCTCACCCAACCGCCTAGTTGCTATCTTTAAAAAATTAAAATACATGATAATTAAAGACACAAAAATATTTCACATGCACTAATAGCTGCCCACTTTATTGGGGCATTTGTACGTCATTATTGGTCAAAATATTAACTAGAGAAATATGTATCGGTTATTAGAGGAATATGTATTGGATTAATTGTGTAAATTTTTGAGGTGGTTCTAGTGCACGATTATTGGAGCATGTATAAGTAGATACTTGACGTCACCTCTAAGTGACCACTTTTTCACCTTTGTGCACATAGCTAATTATCTTACAATCTTTATAACTATTTAAAAGTTGAAACAATAGCTTTAAGTTTTTAAATCACATACAAAAAATATATTTTTTTAATCAAAATCTGATATACCATTTAAGAATTTAAGATACACAAAATTAAATATAATTACTAATCATACCCTCCCAATACTTGAATGACCATTCTTCCCCAATACTTGAATGACCATTTTTTTGGTATTCTATTTGGGGTTATGGAGTGGATGGTAGTATCTCTTTACTAGATTCAATGACTTTGTTTGAATGTGGCTGCTGATTCAAGGCTCAACTTTCCACTAAACGTAAGCCCATTTCTAACCAATTTTATCTTTGAGCTGAGCACAATGGCAGCTCACAATCCATGGATTTACTAATAAGTTGAAATCTAGTTCATTCTATATCTGCCAGGTTTGGTGTCCAACAAGCCAGGTTGGCTAATTGAGTGTTGTTTCATGTTAGATTTATTAGCTTTTTCTTTCTCTGCATTTCAAAACTCAGGTTAAAAACTTTCATTTGAAAATGAGTAGTCATATGATCATATTCAGATTCACACTATTATTGAGTAGCAAAACAATGATGAAACAAGGGAGGACATACAGTGGGAATACATAAATAGATGTAGGGGAGAGAATAGATTTAAAAATTGAGTTTTGAGCATTTTGACCAACATGCCGCAGATAACGCATACCAATGTTGTTTTATTCCTGGATTTAATAATTGATATAACAAAAATACATGCACGGTGAGTCTCCAATGTCCATGTTTGAGCCGATTGCGGAGTGCCTGTGACATTTCATATTTACACGAATGCTCTTCTTTTGACGTTGGAATTTGGGATGCAATCCTTTGTCTTGTTATTGGGAAGGAAAAAAATTTAAAAAGCTTTCTTGATTAAATTTTAGGAAAAAATACCGTTTTCTTAATTTTTTTAATTTAATCAATGCGAAGAAAAGAATATAATTGAGAGGACTCAGCTATTCTCCATGCAAAATGTACTATTGACCAAATTTTAAAAAATGGAAAACACAATAGATTTTCGTGAAATTTTCAGCATTTTTCTTCATGATCTGCATATTTTATGGTGGAAAGCTACAAAAATATTAGAATTTTCGCGAATTTGGAAAAAAAAAAGTGACTTTTTTGTTGTTGTTGTCTTTGGTGCATTTTGCATGGAGATTAGCAGCTGCCTAATAGAGAAGAGTGGGAGAAAAGCGAAAGAAAGAAGGAAATTTGTTTAAGGTCCACCAGGCTAAAGATTAGCCCAATGAGAAAAACCGATTTACTCACTGATTTTAGCCCAATGAGACAAACCAATTTACACACTGGTTTTCGCATTTCTGCACTTTCTTTGTGTAACTTGATGATGAGTGCCCCCAATTGCTCAATTGTCCATTGTTGACTAAATCAAACCAAGAGTTAGCTGCTAAGATATTAACATAACTATCATTGTTCTCTTTGAAGGTATCATACTCTAAAATGAAATACATTTCCGTTTCCACTTTTCCAAAGTGCAAAAAATACACTCTTTGCTCGTTTGGGTGCTGGAATACCAAATGCTGGATATGGTCAATTCTGAAAGATGCTACAATTCTGGAAGATACATATCTTAGAAATAATTTCCGGAATATGGGTTCACCCGGAAGATGACTGAGAAGATGCATAAATAATTTTAATTGTTTATTTCTTATTTTTTTGAATACGGTGTGTATATATACATGTGTGTATATACACACACATGTGTATATATACACACATACACACATGTGTGTCTACACACACACACATTTATGTATATATACATATTTACACATATACACACATGTGTATATATACATACACACATGTGTATATATACACATGTGTGCACATATATACACTCATGTATACACACATGTCTATATACATGTGTATACACACACACATCTATATATATGTACATATGTGTATATATACTTGTGTATATATACACACGTGTATATATACATGTGTGTATATTTACATGTGTATACACACATGTGTATATATACATGTGTGTATATTTACATGTGTATACACACATGTGTATATATATATGTGTATATATACATGTGTATATATACACACATACACACATATATGTATATATATACACATGTCTATATATACACACATGTATGTGTATATATATTCACATGTATATATACATGTGTATGTATACACACACACATATGTGTCTATACACATATGTATACACATATACACATATGTGTGTATATATAAACACATATATGTGTGTATATACATACATGTATACACATATACATGTATGTGTATATACACACACACATAGAGATACACACATTTGTGTATATATACATATGGGTGAACCCACAATAGTGGGTTACACTTTTTCAGAGGAAGCAATTCCTCACAAAATCCGCGAGGTGGGAGGATTTAGTCACGTACTTTCGATAGAAAGTACCTGATTGTTTCGATCGAAACTACCTTTTTTGCTTAGTTTCGATCGAAAGTAACTTAGTTTCGATCGAAAGTAAGTTAGTTTCGATCGAAACTAGCTAGTGAAGATTTTACTTGGGTTTTTACCCATACCCATGTTAAACTAGGAAAGTAGTTTCGATAGAAAGTAGTTTCGATCGAAAATAATTAGTTTTGATTGAAACTACTTTCTATTGAAAGTAGTTTCTATTGAAACCCTCTGATTAGAGGCCATTTGCAGAGGCTAACAAAAATTTGCAGTTTTCAGGGCTAAATCACGGGGCTCAAATGGAAGAATAAAGAGATGTCCTTTTGCATCGCACAAGTACTCTGAACGAGCTTTCTAACAAATATAGATTTGACAATTGCTGAATTAATTAGGTCTATGTTTTTTGACGTGCATCAAATGTAGGTTTTTTATGAAATATAAACCTCCAAGTTTGACGTTCAATGAAAAATAGTAGAAAAGAGAAAAAAATTAAAAAATAATAGTGTCTTTCGGATTTGAGTCTACTTTTTATCAAAAAAACAAAATTGAATTTCGATAAATACACAATAAGTTATAAGCTATGCAGTCAAGGTATATGAAAATTACGGTTTACTCAACTTCAAACATTCATAAAATATGCAATAATCATGATAAAATCATCAGAACAATTGCATGCCCTCTGTATGGATGTTACAAAACCAAATTCGAAAGAATCACATTGATATCTATTTTAGAAAAAAAGTTATGTTCTATGAAGTCAATGTAACTTTTTGAAAATGACGTTTTCAGCAACATAGCAGTTCTCGTGGGAGAGCAAAAACCATTCAAATCAATTCAAAAAAAAAGAAAAAAATATATTTAGAATCTAGACAGAAAATCCTAAAAGACTCTAGTTTACTTCGTCTTCCAATTTCAAACAGTTTAATGAAAATATGCATCCGAATCTGAAAGTTTTTTTCAAAATGTAGACTTCAATGTCCGTTTAGGCAAAAAAGTGTAACCCACTATTGTGGGTTCACACACACACACACACACACACACACACATTTGTGTATATATACACATATACACATATACACACATTTACACATCTATCATGTCATAGATTCGACGAGATATTAAATTTGCTTTTGTAAAAATTGGAATTGGAATTGAAATTTTAATTCCATCTATTTAGGTGGAAGATTGATATGCCCATTTTGGAGCAAAATGAGAATTTCGTAATTCCAATTCCATTTTTATTCATGGACCCAAACATGGAATTTGGCATTATCCAAAATTAGATAATGCCAATTCTAGTTTAGTTCCAGCCCCCAAACGGGCCCTTCTTCCCAGGCTTCTTTTGGTCTTTTCCAACACCCTTCTCATGACTAAGTTGATGAGGGTTGGTCCTTAAATGAGCAATAAGAATTTTGGCTCTCCAAAATATATTGACCCCAATGTGCACATTTTGATGATTATGATTGGGTTTAAACTCTTCAATATAATACTCTTTCTTTCTCATTATTCCTTTATTCCAAGAATGCTTGTAGAACTTATCCATAATAAAAGTCTTTATCTCTTTACAAGTATTAAAATAGCACAAATAATGAAATCAAATTTATTCATTTATGCATAAACCAATAAAATGTTTACACCATTCTACAAAATTAATACAAAAAAATCTATATTTGTTTTGTGGAATACCACTAAAGATAAAACATCGATGTACCTTAGATTGGTAATTTAGATATTCGTTACAACTAGAATGACACAACTATTAAAAAAGAATAGTATGGTAAAATAGAATACAACAATCAAAATAACACAAATAATGAAACCAAATTTATTCATTTAAACATAAAATGATATAATGTACATACCATTCTACAAAATTAATAGAAAATAATATGTATTTGTTGGTGGAATAACAATGAAGATAAAAATTATGTATCATAAATTGGTAATTTGGAATTTCATTACACCTAGAATAACACAACTATTAAAATATAATAATATGGTTCAATAGAATACAACTATCAAAATAGCACAGATAATGAAATCAAATTTATTCATTTAAGCACAAACCAATCTATTGTGTACCATTCTACAAAAGCAATACAAAAGAATCAATATTTGTTATGTGGAATAACAATGAAGATAAAAAAATGGATGCATCATAGAATGGCAATTGGGATATTTATTTATCAATATTTTATAGGGAATTAATATATTAGGGGGGATCTTCATCGTAGATCGATTATATGCTACGTGGTTTTCAAGTCTATCACGTGTTTCTAATTGATGTAGTTTTAAATTTTACTATTTTATTCATTGGAATCTTTGCTCCTTGTTGAATATTAAGGGACATTACAATGACCAAGTCCTCCTAGGCTAATCCTTTTGATTGAATTTATGAAAAAGATTAGTAGACAAAGATTGGTAGATAAAAGGCATGCATATAAGCATTAAATCTTATGTAAAGTGTTGTTCCTTATAACACTCCAATTTTGTGCATTCCTAAGTACTTGTAAATGCAAATGATTTTTCAACGATTTCATCATCTGATTACATGTGTCTTAATGCTCAAATATATGTATTTTAAATGTACCAAGATGTACAATAGAAAATAATGGAACAAGTTATAGAAAGGATTTTCCCACCTTTTTTTAATGCACAATCATAAGGAAGATGACCCAATAGGCTCATGTAGGATTGAAGCGATAAGTGAGTGCAATGATCCTTCGTAATTAGTGATTAAGAATTAAATGGATTTAGGAAAATGATCTAATGATGAAAGATAAAGACTAAAATAAGTAAAATTAAGCATTTTTGGAAAAGACTGACTAACGAAACACGGACAAAATGCTACAACAACTTGAAACAGAAACCGAGAAGCTCTACTGACTTGAGATCTAAATTTGAAGGTGTTCTGATAGGTACAAAAAACCTTGGACATTTTGTTCCTGGGAATAAGAAGCTTGGGGTTATTTTTTCCTAGGAGTTCCTTGAAACTTTGACAACCAGTCTCACAGATCTTGAACTTTCTAGATTATGTCTTGATAGCTGTGCCACCTGTACCTGCACAAAGAAAAATAGGGAAAAGATTGTAGAAAGGGCTTTTCCTTGGTCAAATCCCTATTTAGGAATCAACCTTGAAAATGAAATAATATTGCATAAAGGAAAGCAAATATTAGGTATACCTTGCTAATACCTTCATGGAAAAATATTAAGATAGCACATATTCATGAAGATTGTAGTTATTGACCTTAGAATATAGAAAGGAATCAAGGATGCCTTCACAAATGAAGGGATCTATGAATGTCACTCCTAGATCTTCAATATCCATATGCTTGATTGGCCACTTTCTATGGAGGAAGAATGCATGAGAATGGACAAAGGGTCTTCTTGCTTTTTTGAGAAATCCTCTACTTGACCATCATGGGAGAGAAGCTTGCTTCAATGCAGAAGATTACCTTAAAAATGCATTGGATGCTAGGTCTTAGATACTTTCCTTCAAATCTTGAATTATCTTGATTGCTCAATTACTTTTTGGTTCTAGATATCCAAAATGAGGGAGATAGGGTGTTTATATACCTCATCACACATTTTATGATTCAAAATTAAGGTAGTCCTACCACGAGATCTAATTTCCCACTAAAACACCGAAATGGGGGTCTAGTTTAAATTTTGGCCCAATCCTTGGGGAACAAAATGCCCTGGGAGTTTTATTCTTAAGAACATAAAGCCCTGAGCATTATGTACCTAGGAAAAAACACCAAAATTTAAATGGGAAGCCAATAAGATAGGGAAAATGCTAGACCAGGGGGAGATAGATAGTTGAATCAAGCATAACGATAATGAAAACCCAAAATCACAAAAAATGGGCCTAACTGAGCATCCAATTATGGGTGCTAAATTTTTAGGATAGTGTATTTAGCCCCCATTTCAGTGGGAGTATGAGAAAAATTCATGCTCATGGTAAAGTAGGTCAATGCATTAGAAAATTTTCATTAAGGTTAAGGAGACAAGGAAACACCAAACCCCCAAGTGACTTAGATCCTCATCAAATCTAAAACCAAGATAAAATAGGCAACAACAAAAGAGAGAGAGAAAGAGAGATAGAAAGAAAGATAAAGAGAAATGACCAACTAGCCTAGTAAGGTATTTCCTTACTATGGATCATGCAAATGGAATATGGTGCTACAAAAGATGGAATTGGTAGTCTAGCAAACTATGAGATGCTAGGCGACCCATCAACAGGGATCATTCCTTCAGGAAATATTCTCTCTTTTAAGGGATTTAGAAAAGTAGCTAGTCTAAGGACCAAATAAAAATGGTCAGTCAAAGGAGTGATTGCAAAGAAGGATCAGTCTTACGATCCATTGAATAATGCACATGGAAAGATAATGAAAATATGAACATAGGGAAAATTATCTCCTTAGCCATGTATATAACAGATTTATTTGAATCATTGTGTGTGCCTGCAAAATGTGAAACAAGGAGCAAAGTGTATGACCCCACGTTAAAGTGATTGTAAATGTCGTAACAAGATAAATGAATTTAATAGAGCATACATGCACCCACAAGAGACATTTCTAGTATGAGATGCCCCCAAGAAAGGAAAAACTAAGGGAAATGAAACACATGACAAAAGAGAGCACAAAAGGGATCTACTAACTCTGGGGCCAGTATGATCATATGATAACTCATGTATACAATAATTATATGAAAATGAACTATCAACATCACCCAAAGGTAGTAGAAATAGAAGAACAATGGAAGAAGGTCACATAACAGATACAAAGAAGATTCTTTTTGTGCTAGCATTACAGAGACCAAAAAGAATGGTATCCACAGTTTTGTATCATCCCCACTCATACAACACAAAGGCACATTTAAAAACAATAGCACATGCATGAAATAATATGTATACACCATATAGAATAAATGAGATAAAAATAGAAGAATGTCACGACAAGTCAATTCATTTATCACCTTGCACCAAACAAGGGTCGTTTAAAGAAATCTAAACAAAAAACATAACAAGCAACACATCATGGGAGAAGAACATTACACTCAGAAAACACAAAGAAATGCACCACATAAGAGAAGCTAATCAAGCATATCAACTTCCTCCCATCTTGGTATGTAGTGTTTAGGGAAGGTGGGAATTACAAAAAGGGAAGAACATTGAGAATGAAAGGTGAAGGAATAGCCAGTTCCAAACAAGGACCATGCTCTAAGGATGAGTCACATTTTTTGTAACTAGGATCAAGAGATAATTATTTTGCAAATCTAGCTGGTAAATCATGATTAATATCAATAAGCTCATATACATATCATCAAAATCACTAGAATGAATATAATTTTTATTAGAAACATTGAAATCATCATCAAGAGTATATTCTTCATCCAAATTAATAAAAATAGGATCTCTAATCTAAATAGAATCATCATGTTTGTTCAATTTCATCTTTCTGAGATTAACTTCCTCTTTTGGGTTATGCATAGGTTGATCAAAGGGAGTAAAAACATCAATATGTGTCTTAGAGGAGGGGATATTTTGGGAAGCATGCTCATGGGCTCTAGCATGACATTTATAGTGATGGTCATGAGCACAATAGTTTTTGATTAAGGTAAAAATAGGTTTTGAAAGGAACCCGAAACCTTTTACAATAGGATATTAAAGATAGTCAATGAGAACCCTTACAAACATGATATGCCTGCTATGAACAAAAGAGAAGGTTCCAAAAAAACAACCCAAAACCTGAAGAAATAGAAAACCAGACAAAAAAGCATAGTTCCCAGCAAAACTACCAGCAAAAAACCAACAGATCATCCAGCGCAGCTCCCAGCTTATTGCATTTTTTCATAGGCTTCCTCAGCCTCTTTCTGCATGTTTTCCATCAATTCAATAGACTCCTTCAGCTTTAGCATCTCGTTAGGGATCTCAGGAACTTTTATTTTGACTCCTCTGCGAGTTCTAGAACTCGGGCCCCCACTCTCAATATCACCCTCCACTGTGAAAGAGGTTCTTTCCAGTAGACTCATTTCCAGGTAGGCATATAAAGCTTTGAGGTTCTGGATAGAAACTTTCAACCCTTCATTACTATGTTTCAGAATGATATTTATCATGTGCCCATTATGACTAAATTGGGCTTTCATCTCATTGAGCTTATCTTTCATAATTTCATAGACCCTAACTGTAAGGTCATCATCTTTGTTTTTGTTGTTTACCTTAATCTTCACCTCATTCTCCATTTCTGCCATTCTGGTGTTGATAGGCTCCATAGCTTCTTGCATGTTCCTGAGGTGTTGTTTCATCATATTCATTTCCTCCCTGATCCACTTCTCCATGTTAGCCCCATAATCCTTTGTACTTTTTAGGATTCTGTCATTGGCCTCAAAACCCACCATTTTGTAGTCGGAGTCAAGTTTTTGTTTTTTCTTCTTCTTACCTTCTTTCCTAAGGCTTCTATTCTCCTCCATTTTAGTAACCTTGTTCTCCTCCTCCTCTTTTTCTTTTTCATCCTCTCCATCTTTTTTCTCTCTATTTTCATCTTCCTCATTCTTCTTGAGGTAGTTCACTTCCTTCTCCCTATTCTCATCTTCCTCATACAGATTAATGTCATCCAATTCTATCTTATCATCCTCTTTATTGGAGACCTCATCATCTTCGGCCTGGTTCATATTGGGATTTCCCGAGTCAACCTCATCTGTCTCTAGCTCTTCCATTTTTTCCTCATTTTGGGTTTTATCCTCTTCGTTGCTCTGGGTATTTAGGCTGACCTCCATCTCTTCCTTAGTAATCTCCTTTTTCTTGATCTTTCTGTGATCCCTCTTCTTAGTTTTCACTTTCTTAATAACCCTGTTCAGCTTTCTGAACTTCCCTTTGACCCTTTTAGGGATTGGGTTTGAGAC